>QARZ01040548.1:68886-79158 GCA_013407115.1 Glycine latifolia
TTTTCTTCTTTAAACTTTTGCTTTGTAAACTCTTTCTTTTCTTTTCTTTTCTAAATCAAAAAAAAATAAAAATACCCCACAATTGTTTAAAACCCATTTTTTTTTCTTCTTTAAACTTTTGCTTTGTAAACTCTTTCTTTTCTTTTCTAAATCAAAAAAAAAATAAAAATACCCTACACTTGTTTAAAACCCACTCTCAAAACAATCTCAAGGCCCCTTTTCTCCCTAAAGTTAGGTAAGTTGGTTTTCCATTTTTTTTCTTTTTTTTATAATGAGGTACACAAGAAAGAAAATGAATGAAATCACACATGAAAGAACATGAATGAAATAATGTGATTCATCCACAAAGGCCCAAAAACTCACAAGGCATAATTTTATCACACTTGATCCATCTTAAATTCTATTTCTCAAGTCTACTTATCACTTCAACAATTGTCACAATGATTCACATCAAGCATGAAACCTTTCATTCCAACAAAAATTAGTACATTTCTACAATTTACACAAATTAGAAATCCTATGAAAAACATGAAAAAGTGCCTAAATTCTAGTTTTTATTTTCTGAATGTAAAAACAGACTAACAACCAGACAGAACAAAACAAATACAGCAAAACAATAATATAAACAGTAACAAAAACAAACAGAAACAGAAAACAGAAAATGGACAGAAACAACATACAGACTCAAAAACTAAAACAGAAAACAGAAAACAAACTCAAAAATTAAAACAGACAGAATGTAAAAACAACAAACAAAAACAGATAAACAGAAACATAAATAGAAAACAGATTTTGTAATCCTTCACCCCACACTTGAAATACACATTGTCCTCAATGTAAGCATGCAATGAGATGCAAACAAATAGACAACAAATAAAAGAAGGGAAAAGGAAACTCCCCAAATGTCATTCAAGGCACATCATCACATAGAATTGGCAAGACCAAAGAGATGTCCGCCACAAGCTCCTCCTCCACTTGAGAGCTCTCATGAAATAACTTGAGTTGGTGACCATTCACTTTGAAGACCTTGCCGGTAAATTCATTTTTAATCTCAACTGCACCATGGGGAAAAACATTAGTAATAACAAAAGGTCCATCCCATCTAGATCGAAGTTTACCAGAAATAAGCTTAAGGCGAGAGTTAAACAATAACACTTTTTGGCCAATATGGAACTCCTTCCTAAGAATCTTAGAGTCATGAAATCTCTTCACTTTCTCCTTGTAAATCTTGGAGTTCTCATAGGCTTCTAAGCGGATCTCTTCAAGTTCTTGCAATTGAAGCTTCATTTCCATACCTGCTTTATCAAATGTCATTGTTACAACTCTTCACCGCCCAATAAGCACGGTGCTCAATCTCCACTGGAAGGTGGGATGACTTACCAAAAACCACCCTATAGGGAGACATCCCCAAAGGTGTTCAGTAAGCAGTGTTGTGAACCTATAAAGCATCTTCAAGTAGTCTGCTCCAATCCTTCCTGTTGGGTTGCACTACCTTCTGTAACACTTGCTTTATCTCTCTGTTAAAAACCTCTGCTTGCCCATTAGTTTGGGGATGATAAGCTGTAGCAACTCTATGCACAAACCCATACTTCTGAAGCAAGGATGTCAATGATCTGTTATAGAAATGGCTCCCCTGGTCAATGATAATGGCTTTAGGCACAACAAACCTGCAAAAAATGTTGGATCTCACAAAATCCACAACAACTTTAGAATCATTAGTTCTAGTGGCCTTAGCTTCAACCCATCTGGAAACATAATCAACAGCAAGTAGAATATATAAAAAGCCATGAGAAACAGGAAATGGACCCATAAAATCAATACCCCACACATCAATAATCTCACAAAAAATAATGGGTTGCTGAGGCATCTCATGTCTATGTGTAATGGTTCCTCCTGCTCTCTGACACTGCTCAAGTGTGGTAGTAAAATGATGAGCATCTCTAAACAAAGTGGGCCAATAGAACCCACAGTCCAATACCCTCCTAGTGGTCCGCTGAGGACCAAAATGACCGCCAGTAGGTGTGCCATGACAAAACTGAAGAATAGACTGAATCTCATGATCTGGAACACACCTGTGGATCACTTGATCACTACCAAATCTCCACAAATAAGGATCATGCCACACATAAAATTTAGCATCACTCTTAAGTTTATCTATTTGAGACCTAGATGCATGAGGTGGAACAATAGATGCAACTATGAAATTCACAATGTCAACAAACCAAGGGGTGATATGTGATGAATGCAAGTGCATCAAATGCTCATCAGGGAAATTATCCCTAATAGGAAAGGATTCAACAGGTCCCTCAATCCTGCTCAAATGATCAGCAACCAAGTTTTTCGCACCACTCCTGTCCTTAATCTCAATATCAAACTCCTGAAGAAGAAGCATCCACCTGATCAATCTAGGTTTAGCATTAGGCTTCTTCAACAAGTACTTCAAAGCTACATGGTCAGTAAAGACAGTGATATGGGAGCAAAGCAAATAAGATCAGAATTTATCTAAAGCAAAAATAGTAGCTAAAAGCTCATTCTCCGTGGTGGTGTAGTTAACTTAGGCTGCATCTAAGGTGCGTGAAGCATAAGCAATGACATGAGATCTTTTATCAACTCTCTGTGACCACACAACCCCAAGTGCATAGTTAGAGACATCACACATGAGCTCAAAGGGAAGTTCCCAATCTGGTGGCTACATGATGGGAGAGGTCGTAAGCTTCTTCCTCAATTCCTCAAATGCCTCTTTGCAAGGCTGATCAATCATAAAGTCTACGTCCTTTTGGAGAAGCTTGGACAATGGCAGTGCAATCTTGCTAAAATCCTGGATGAATCTCCTATAAAAACCTACATGTCCAAGAAAAGAACACACTTCCCGCACAGAAGCGGTGTAAGGTAAAGAAGTATTAACATCAATCTTAGCTTTATCGACCTGAAGACCTCTACTAGAGACTAAATGCCCTAACTATACCTTCATGTACCATAAAATGACATTTCTCAAAGTTAAGAACAAGGTTAGTCCCAATACATCGATCAAGAACTCTAGAGAGACTATCCAAACATGCATCAAAAGAGGAACCATAAACAGTGAAATTATCCATAAACACCTCCATGCAACTCTCTAATAAATCAGAAAAGATACTCATCATGCACCTTTGGAAGGTAGCAGGTGCATTGCATAGGCCACAAGGCATCCTAGTGTAGGCAAATGTGCCAAATGGACAGGTGAATGTGGTCTTATGTTGGTCCTCTGGTGCAATATGAATCTGCATGTAACCAGAAAATCCATCAAGAAAGCCTTGGTTGATTGGCTGCCATCACGTTCTGTTGTTGACCAATAGCAAGTTGTCTCACAAGGAATGTCAACTCTGTCAGCTTGTTCTCCAACCTCTGGTTATCAACAACCATAGAAACAGAAACTTCATTTGCAGTAGGCTTGCTTGTTACAACACCTCTAGTACCAAGTTGCTGATAATTGGTTGCCATGTTAGAAATCAACTATCTTGCAGCAACATGAGTCTTGTCCATCAAAGCGCCTCCACTAGCTACATCTATCATACTCCTGTCTATCAACATCAAACCTTCATAAAAATACTGAATCAATAATTGCTCACTGATTTGATGGTGAGAACATGTAGCACACAACTTGTTGAATCTCTCCCAGTACTCATACAATGTCTCTCCAGGGAGCTGCCTTATACCACAAATTTCTTTCTGGATGGAAGCTGTTCTGGATGCAGGGAAGAATTTCTCCAAGAATCTTCTCTTCATATCTGTCCAGGTGTTGATAGGATCTGGTTGAAGGTACAACCAATCCTTGGCCACACCATCCAGAGAGAATGGAAATGCCTTCATCTTGACATAATCCTCATGAATGTCATGTGGTCGCATGGTGGAACACACTACATGAAACTCCTTAAGATGTTTGTGTGAATCTTCACCTGCATGACCATGAAACTTTGGAAGCAAATGGATCAGTCCAGATTTTAGCTCATAACTAACCTCAGTCTCAGGATATTGAATACACCAAGTTTGGTAAACAACATTAGGTGTAGCCAATTCCTTAAGAGTTAGGTTGTTATCAGCCATTGTATCAACAAAAATTTCAGAATCAAGATGTGCAGAATTAGAAATAGACTCAGAAACATAAGACTCAGAAAACACTACACTACTATCTAGGACTACACTATCAAATTCATCTAGACTAATATTATTTCTGCTTAATCTGTGAAATGTCCTATCTATCTCAGGATCATATGAATGCAAATCACTTGATGTGGACCTAGTCATGCACAGTTCAACTCATAAGGAACAAAAACACAGAAATGGCAGATAGTTACTCTACCAGGACACTATTCACAATATCTGCTGAAATGAAACAGAAAATGGAAAATTACCCTAAACAATTTTAGAAAAATTTAAAAACACCACAGTCAAAAAATAGTGATCTGCCACCATTCACGAACCTTCAAATAATGTGAAATTATAATCCTCTTTATTATTAAACACCACTTGATAAAAACCTTCATGAAGGTCAATGATAGGAACTGGACCAGGAAGGAGATAAAGACTAGGTATTTTTATTGAATGGGAGTTCACACTCCTAATGAGAGAAATAGTGATTTTTAAGGAATCACTAATCTCTTACAATACATTCAACCCCTTCCCCAAACTCCCTAACAACCTATTTATAATTTCCCCTCTAAATGCTAACTAACAGTTAGTTATAACTAACTATTAGTTATACTAATTGTTTTACTAACTAAAAATTTTCCTAGAGTACCCATTCCCCCATCTTCTATTCCTATCAATACCCTCCCCTTCAAGATGGACCTTGTCCCCAAGGTCCAGGTGAGGAAAAATAGCCTGAATTTCATCAGCAAGGGTCTCCTTCATCTTCTTCTTCCATAATCACAATATGAATTGTTTATTCTTACACACATGAGCAAGATTATACTTATTTTCATAAGTGAAACATTCTTCTTTCCTCTTCTTCTCATTTACTTCCGTGGGTGACAAGTTATGGAAGGTTCTTCTACCTTGCCATCCATTATCCCCTACAGCTGGAGAAGATTCACTTACCTTACTACTAGCTGGCTGCCATTCTCTTCCAGATTTCTGGTTTGAAAAATTGGGTTTCTGATACTGATACTCCTTGTTGTATCCTTTATCCGTATGTCCCAAAACCCAATTTTTTTCTTCCACTTGTCGCGGCGCCTTGCTCATGGACTCCATCAGATTTTTTGGTTCATGAAGTCTCCCCTCTGTGCTGACCTCTTCTTTTAACCTGTTGAGAAAATTTTCCATCAAGAAGGATTCTTCCAGCCCCTTTACCATACCCACACACTTATCAAACTAGTTGATGAATCCTTACGCAGGTTCTTCCTGTTTTAATGCTAACAGGGCTTCAAACGAACTCTCGAGACTGGACCTTTGTAACCTTTGGGATAATGCCATCTTCAACCTTTCCCATAAATGGCTTGGGTTCCAAGATTCCCACCATTGGAACCAGCCTAAAGCCATCCCCCGTCCATCGCCACCATGACAACTTCTAGCTTGTCCTCATCCTTCACAGCTTGCAATCAAAAATATCGTTCGATTTTTGATAACTAGCCCAACGGATCTTCCCCCTCGAAGATCGACATTTCGAGGTTCCACCATCAATTTCCACCCACTGCCTCATTTCTTCTGTTTCTTCTTGTTGAATTACCCCCATGCATATTTGCTTCTTGTGTTTGTTTCTCCCACGCCGTCGCCTGCCTTTGTATCATTGCTTATATTGAACTTAACCACGATTCCACAGCATCGCAATTCTCCTCCATCGCTTTCTCTAATGCTTCCATTCTCGCCTCCATTATGGAGTTCATTTTGGACAGAAATAGTGATTTTCGAGGAATCACTAACCTCCTACAATACATTCACCCCCTTCTCCAAACTCCCTAATAAATTATTTATAATTTCCCCTCTAACTGCTAACTAACCATTAGTTATAACTAACTATTAGTTATACTAACTATTTTACTAACTAACAGTTTTTCTAGAGTATCCATTTCCCCATCTTCAATTCCTATCAGCCAATAATTTGAATAGTTTTGCTTTTGGCCCAGTTTTGTTGGATTTAGAGTCCAAAGTTCTAAAATTATCCCTTCTATTCAAAACATTGACTAGTAATGTGTTCAACCACATGGATGCCCATCCATTAACTATCACACCATCCATGGGACTTGCACCCCCCCAAAGATATGAAGAGACTTCAAGCCCAAACTACCCTCCTCCGATGAACTACTAACTAACAGCCTACCGTTGGATTCAGATTAGTTAGCATTACAGTTAGTTTGTAGAACAACTCACCTAGAATAGTATTTTGTTAGTTTGGTAGATAGGCTTTGTAACACCCCGTATGCATCCGGTTGTTAACATTCAAATACGATTATTAAATGCAACAATTAAATTAATGACAGTTAATTTGGAAGCAACAAAAGAGTGACATCATCACATGTCAATGTAATATGCAATACTATAGTGTACATTATGCATGGTGAATACACGTAAGATAAACACCCCTCAGGGCCGAATTACATAACAAGGGGCCGGGATACGAAACCCGCAAATATATATATATATATATATATATATATCATTGCCGACATGCCCCAAAGTAAACTAAGTCCCACGCGGAACTTGTCCCAGCTCAGACTCTGGTCTGAGATCCCTCGGACTGCCTTGCTACTCGGACCTCTTGCCCCGGGATCCGCCTTCTTCCCTGTGCTCATCACCTGCAAACACATATAATCCCCAACCGGGTTGAGATGATAATCTCAGTAAACTCCGAGTTCTGGAAGGCCTCTCCTTCCCCGGGTTCACTTCCACGATACATAGTATTAAAACAGGCATCTCACAGATTAGTCATCTCGGCTTTCAGAAACATAATACATGTATACAATCACACGGATCATACAAGAGAAGATCATCCAATTTAATGGGCACATGCTCTCGTACATCCCTTGCTTGAGGAAGACCATCCAACTTAATAGGCACATTCCCCCAGGACTTCGGGCAAACACCACCGGAGGAACCGGGTTCTGCGTGGACGTATATGGCTCTTCCAAGAAAGGTTCATCCAACTTAATGGGCATTCTCTCTCATCGTATATACTAATTGACCACTTAGAGTTGTTCCACATCACTTTGGCTCTAAGGGAAGTCCATATTTGTCCATTCTATTGGCTAGAGAATTCTCACACAATAAATCGAATGATTCAGTGCTCTCAGAAAGCGGATCAAAGGCTTCCTATTCAACGGATTCGGATTATTCTACTTTAGATGCTTCGGATGCTTCCTCGGCACAACAGATTATCACAGTGCAAATCATATACATGTTCTCAATCAAAGCAGTAACACACTGTTTCAATACATGCATTAGGACATACAATAACCATCGCTCCCTCAGAGTATGGTGGAACGTCGTCGAGGGGAAGAACTCCCAAGAATAGAAAGCTTACCTGTTTGAAGCTCTGCACTGTTTCTTTCATTCTCGCGGTTCCGAACACCACTATCCTCAGTGTCACACCCTACATATATACATGCAAGAGATTAATAGCAGTTCTCAACCGTTGCATGTAGAGGAACTCTATTCGTGCCCAAATTACAAGAACTAGTCACCCATCGATGACATGTAGAACCCCCCAAAAGGTCAAACATAACCTAACTCAAAATCCATAACAGCTAGATTTTAAAGTTAGATAGGTGTTTCTTATCTCTAAGGTTGTTAACGAGACTAGGGAATAACTTCTCCCAAGCTTAAACGTCCAAAAAAATCGCCTTCTATTCTCTAACTTGAAGCTTTCCTTCGTTCGTTAATGGAGGAAGTAGAATGAGGAAGAGAGAGTATTTGGGTGAAGGGTTAGTGCGAAAATGAGTTAAGTGGGGAAAATGAACCACACTCACGTTACTTATATACCCACTGAGCCAACGCACGTCGCATACGTCACTGAAGTCCACACGTGTCACTTAAGGTGAGCTTGTGAAAGCACCAACTACCGGGTTGGTAGTTAAATATATATATTACTCATTTTATGGAAGAATGTCGGGATCTCCATATTCTTACTACGCTGCCGGGTTGATTTAATAATAATAAAATATGCGCCGCCCAGACATCCTTGTTCGGGTTCCCACCTTGCGTAACTCGGCATTAGTAACCCGGATACCCTTGTGCACTCCACAAATCCATGGTTCCGCCCTTTGTTGGATATAGGGGGAGCATCTTGAAGCTTGAAGCTTAGGACTTGAAGAATGGTTTTGTGCTTTTTCACATGCCTTGGAATGCCTTGGAAGATTACAAATCAAATTAATTGTTAAAGAGTCCAATCTGTTGATCCTTGCATTGCATGCATTTAATCATTTAATTGCCTAAGTGTTTTAACTAAGAATCAAAACATGTTTTTACAAAAGAACCAAAGAAGCATTGTTTTTGGAAAAATGCAAAATGCACTGGAATAATCGATTACACAGCGTATTAATCGATTATTTGCTTCATTTTCAAATCTGGAAAAGCTTTCATGAACACTTTAATTGATTACCAAGTAATGTAATTGATTACATAAGCCTTTTTGAAAATGTGGTTCTACTGGAATAATCGATTACCAGGAATTGTAATTGATTACATAATGCATTCAGAAAAACATGTCACACTACAATAATCTATTACCATTTCTCATAATCGATTACACAAGCTTTTATGAAATATAGTGCTACTGGAATAATCGATTACAACTCGTATTAATCGATTATTTTGCTCGTTATTCAAACCCAGAAAACTCATAAACACTTTAATCGATTAAAGTGGTGATTTAATAGATTACTTAAGCATTTTAATCGATTATATGGCGCGTTTAATCGATTATTGTTAGTTACAAAAGTTTGTTATAAATAGAAGTGAAGCTTGCTCTGTTTTACAACTTGTCAATTACGAATTTCTGATTACCTTTAAGCTTTCACCAAGATTCAAAGAGTTTTTCTGAGCACACAAATCTCTTGTCCCACTTCTTAAATCACATGAGTTCTTGATTGATTACTTGGGCAAGAGTCTTTCAAAGAAGAATAGGAGAGCTAATTCTAAAGTTTCATTAGATGATTAAACACTGTTGGTAATTCATTTGCATTCATAATTATTGGATCATCAGGTTGTTTCTCTCCATTCTCTTTGGGTGTAATTCTGTTTTGAATTGTTTTGTAATTGGGTGCTATTGTAATTTGTTCTTGAGGCTTGCACTAGAGTGGTGTTCTCTATGGAAAAATAGAGTAGTGTTCTCTGATTCTTGTTAAGGTGTCTAATAGGGTTTTAGATTTCCTTTCTTTATCTAGGGTTGATAAAGAGTAAATGTAATCAAGCTTCTAAGAACTGAAATTTTCAATAGTGGAATTCTAATCTAGTGTTGATTAGAAACTGGATGTAGCTTCTCTTGAGAAGTGAACCAGTATAAATTTTTGTGTTGATTCTCTACTCTCTAATCTCTTTTGGTTATCTGGTTCATTGGTTTTTTGAATTATTATCATTGCTCAACAAGTTCTGTTTTGAGACATTGATTCCTTGAGTTGAGTGAATTGATTGAATTAAAGGTTTCTTGGTTTAAAGTGATTAAGATCCTAACTCTGATTTAGAAAAGAAAATTTTAAAAGATCAAGTTATAAACCAATTCACCCCCTCTCTTGGTTAATTGTGGGTATTCCTATTGTTTTCAATTGGTATCAAGAGCTGGTTCTTGAGAGTTATTCAAGATCACTATCTTTCTTTAAAAAGAAAATGAATACCTCACAAATTACCTTCAAGGAGGGTGCCTCCCTCAATCGTCCTCCAATGTTTGAAGGAGATGATGACTACCAAGACATGAATGCTTGGTTTGGATTGTTTCCAGAATTGCAATCTTCAAGACTCCTTTGAATGGTGCTTTAAAACTCAAATAGAAAAATAGAGAAGATTAAGGAATGACTAAGAATGACTCCACGATCCACAAATGGGACAATAAGTCGGAGGAGGATTCGCCACAAAGGAAAGCTTCCTTGATAAGAATCAATTTGGTTTTAATCAAGAACCAACAAGAGGCTAAGCTCCCAATTCAAGCAAATGCTTAATTTCAATTAATCAAAAGTGTCTTTGAAATATCAATATTTGAGTACTTATAGATTTAAGCCTAAAAATGCATAGTTTGGGCCTATTTTAAGTCCACATTGATGTAAATACAATGAATATCTAATCTAATAAACCAAGAGGGGAGGGGTG
>QARZ01040551.1:0-10589 GCA_013407115.1 Glycine latifolia
CATCAATAACATCTCATTTCAACATTATCAATGACATCAATATCACCTCATCCATCCACAATCCATATTACCACGAGACTGGTATTTTAGGAAAATTCTATATTAAAGAGGAGGACTAAAATATAGAAAGCACACTTATGCCCATTTAAAAATTTAATAAAGAATTAAATAGGAAAACATATTATAAAATTTTGGTCAGAGTCTCATCTATAATTTAGACTTTTCCCAAAAATCCAATCAATTACAACAACAACATCATTCACAGTTTTATCCATTAATAATAAATTCATCGCATCCCATTAGTTAAAAACACGATTTTTCTTGAAAATGAACACACAATAGGAACAAGCATACATCAATCATAAATACATTGCATCCCATTAGTGAAAAACACAATTTTTCTTGAAAACCAGCACACAGCAGGGACAGGCAGTTATCTTCATAGTTGGACTCCCTGGCCCCCAACTATTGTACCAAAACTATAACTAAATAATAAACTCCCCTTACCTAACTAGGAGTTATCCGGTTAAAACCTCATAGTGTTGTTTTGGAGATCCTTCAATACGCGTGTTTTCGTCCAAACACAGAGCTTTATATACCAAATCGAAGACAATTTAATATAGATTTCCAAGGTAAGATCAATATTAACATTTGGGGTCAAATACCCACTCAAATCAAAAAGGCGCTAAAAGGGTGTTTTGGGAGTTTACATCAAAAGACATCATTTTGAAATTCTGATCACACCAATGTGACCAGGGTTCAACAAGGATCACAGAAATGACATCAATTTCATAAAAAGAAGACTTTTACAACATCTCATTTTCAAAGGGTTTTTCAAAGGAAGTGTAAAACTCCCAACAACGGTACCTAAAACACAAGAGACACTAATAGAAGCTTAAACTAACTAGGAGAAGACAAAAGAAACCAAGGTTACCTCAAAGAAACCAAGAAAGAAGGATTTGGAAGCTCCATTCTCTACCAAAACTTTGAGAAGAGTTTCAACGATTCTGCTCCGATTAAAGTGTTCCTCTTCGTGCGGTGGTCCAACAGCAAGTGGTGGTGCCTCGTGGTGGTCTCCGGTGGCTGTGGGTGGTGGAGGAGGAAGGGAAGGGAGGTTGGGAGCTGTTTTGGAGGAAGAAGAAAGTGATTTTCGTGATTTGGAGGCTGCTGGACATATTTAACACCGACTTGACTCGCCCAGGTGAGCCAAAAAGCCTTCCGAAATTCGCCTGGGCGAGCTGGCCAAATTTTAAAATATCTGTTTCAGTGAAAAATTATTATCTCACTGTACAGATGTTATTTCAGTAATCCCAACGGTCAAATGTTTTATATTTGCGTTAGAAATCCACCTTTAAAATTTGAAGACGATCCAACGTTTATCCAATTGATAATTGTGATTTTACTAAAACAGATTTCGGGTCAAACTCGAAATCACTCAATTACAACGCAGCTCGAGCAAACTCCACATACTTGACATCTACACCAAGCAATGGCACATGGATAATTCACATAAAATTTCAAATAATCCTAATTAATAATGAAATCAAATATACAAGGAATACATCAGACATATATGTTAATTTATCAAAATTTCAGGGTGTTACACTATACAAGTAGAAGATGTCGTACTAGTCCTTTTTGAGATCACCAATGCCTTTTTTTGGTGACTCAAGACTAAGAACTCATTTTAGCTAATAGATATTTAGTGTCCTTGAGTCCTTACTATCAGGATCTCGATCATTGATCCTCGAGAGAACATTTGTTCTATTCCTAGGGCCTTTATCTTTAAACGCATATTACTATAAAATATAGGCGAGACATAAATATGATAAAGACAAAGTTTACTCAATTCATTAACCGTGAAATACTAAATAGCAAAAGGTGTTCATCTGATGAAGAAGATTGTCTCTAGGACAATTAGATACTAACAAAGGCTAACTTGGAGAAACCTTCCATGAATCTCAATAATATCCCGCTAAACCCATAAAACTTCTAATCTCAAACACAGACTTTGGACTCTCCTACTTAAAAACAACTTCTATCTTAGCGGAATCTACAACTATACTGCGTTGGAATATCACATGTTTTAGGAAACTAGCTTTCTCTAACCAAAACTTGCACTTGGACAACTTAGCGTAAATTTGTTGCTCTCTAAGGGTTTGCAGCACAATCCTCTAGTGCTCTTCATGCTTCTTTCTAGTATTAGAGTATAACAAGATATTATCTATAAATATTACCACAAAACTATCAAGATAGGGTTTAAAGATTTTATTCATGTAATCCATAAACACACAAGAGGGTATTAGTTACACCAAAGGGCATGACTAAATACTCGTAGTGACCATAACAGGTCCTAAAGGCAGTCTTTGGGATATCCTTATACTTCACTCAAATCTGATGGTAAACTGACCTAAGGTTTATCTTTCTAAACACACAAGCTCCTGCCAGCTGGTTCAAAAGGTTTTCTATTCTAGGCAAAGGTTGCTTGTTCTTGATCTTCACCTTATTCAACTAGCGGTAGTCTACACATAACCTCATGGTTTATTCTTTCTTCTTCACTAGCAACACTAGCGCTCCCCATGGAGAAATGCTAGGTCTCATAAACTATTTATTTAAAAACTCTTCTAATTGTTTCTTAAGCTTGGTTAACTCTATAGGAGACATCCTATAAGGGGCAATGGATATGGGTCCAACACCAGTTACCAGATCTATAGAAAGAATTGCTAACAAAACACAACTCTCTCTCAAAATAAATTTCAATGTTATCATGTTGGCTTGGCGACTCCAACAAAAGAATCTCCCTCCAACATCACCTACTGCTACTCATTTGCTCCCACGAATGAAGGTTTGCGATCATCACAGGTACCAACCACAAATTCAAAATTGCAAGGGTGAATTTATTATACAAGTAATCTCATTCCACATATATACATATAACACATGTATGGGAATCACATTCCCCAGGTCTTCAGACAATACAAATCTCATACATTCGCAATCCATAATAACACGAGACTGATATTTTAGGAAAATTCTAAATTAAAGAAGAGAACTATAATATACAAAACAACTCATGCCCATTTAAAATTTAATAAACAAGTAAATAAGAGAACAAATTATAAAATTTTGGGCAGAGTCTCCTCTATAATTAAGACTTTTCCCAAAAAAATCTAATCATTACAACAACATCATTCACAATTTCATTTATCAATAACAAATATATCGCATCCCATTAGTTTAAAATACAGTTTTTCTTGAAAATTAACACACAACAGGGGCAGACATACATCCCCATAATTAGGTTCCCTGACCCCAACTATGGTATCAAAAGTTATAAACAAGTAATAAACTCCCTTCACATACCTATATCCCTCTGTTATTTCCTTATAGCATCATTTTGAGATTTCTCAAGTTCACGTACTTTGGTCCAAACACAAACATCTATATACCAAGTCGAAGACAATTTAGTATAGATTTCAAAGACAATGTTAACATTAAGATTCGGGGTCAAATACCCACTCAAATTTAAAAGGGCTAAAAGGTGTTTTGGGAGTCCACATCAAAAAGACATCATTTTGCAATTCTGATCACACCAATGTGACCAGGGTTCAACGAAGGTCACAAAAGTGACATCAATATTATAAAAAGGTAACTTTTACAACGTCTCATTTTCAAAGGTTTTTCAAAGGAAGTGTAAAAACATCCAATAACGGTACCCAAGTCACAAATGATACTAAGAGGGGTTCAAACTCTCTAGGAGAAAGCATAGAAAACACGGTTACCTCTAAGAAATTGTGAAGGGAGGATTATAGCCGACTTTTGGGGATGAGAGCTTGGGTGAAGGTTTTGGGGAAGAAGAAGGATGAAAATGTGTGGTTTCACGCTGCTGCACATTTTTGTAGCCAACTTTCCTCGCCCAGGTGAATTCTGCTTGCGACCCAGTTTTATCAAATTTCACTGCTTTTGTGAAAAGATGATATCTCGTGCACTAGATGATATTACACAAATCCCAACGGTCAAAATTTGTATACATAAGTTATGAGCCTACTTTAAATTTTAAAGCGATCCATCAGTTAACCAATCCGCCATCGTGATTTTACCGCAACAGGTTTTGGGTCAAACTCAGAATCACACATTTTCAATACAGATCAATCAAACCCCTCGTAACCTTACATGCACACCAAGTTGCATAAGGATAAGTTACACAACAATTCAATTAATTAAAATTAATAAAGTAATTAAATAATATAAGAAATACATCAAACATACATTTTCAGTTATCGAGATTTTAGGGCGTTACAATATCAATTTGGCTTAGAGGTAAACAAAATCAGATCAATCAAGAATTTTCTACAAGAAATCTCTATAGGACAATTCAAATACACAACAAAAGTTAAAATGGGACCACTAGTCGGTGTCTCTACCACAAGATGATCATTCAAAGAAGACACAAAGAGATTAGGTTTCTTTATAACATGAGTAGGATATAAATGATTGGGTTGCACCAGAATCGAATAACACAAGTAAGGGAATCCTACTTATGAAACATTTACCTTGGATCAGATCTTCAGATTTCAAAGCTTCAACGCCATTAAGAGTATAGACTCTTCGCATGGCCTTCGGATGGCCAGTTTGGTAATTCAAACTCCCACCATTATGCTTCTTCTTGGGATATGGGCAGTCTCTCTGAATATGGCCCCTTTGTCTACAGTTGAAACAAATAATGTCTTTGTCTGCACGATTTGAAGAGATGTGGCCTAGCTTATCACACTTGTAACAAATGATCTGAGTTGAGAAAGTAGTGAATTTTTTACCACTAGCAACAGGGAACCCAGTTGCAATAGTCCTCTAATTGTTGGGGCGATTACCATATTGCTTATGAGGGGTCAGGTATAGTTTTCCCAGATTTTGGGTCGATGCTTCTTATTCTTCATTGGGTCGGTATTCCGATAATACGCCGCCCTATTTTGGGAGTCTTAATCCCAGATCCTACCTATGTTTACCAACAGTGGGAACTGACGAACACCTTGATAATTCACAGCTTGCTTCACCTCAGATCGTAAGCCATTCAAAAACTTCACAAACATTCAATAAAAAAAATATAGAATGCAAAGGGAGAAAGGTTCAACCAAGATCTGATACCCCTAAATGTAACAAGCAGCCTCGTTGCTACAATATCACTACTCTAAAACGTGAAATTTCAATTTTAAGTGAAAATTCTATTAATTTGATTAGGAAAATGGTGATAAAGTTCTTGCGATATACATTCACCAAATAACGCATAAATACATTTATATATATATATATATATATATATATATACATATATTAAACCACTATAAATCATTCACATTTCAAGATATAATTTAGTTTTTACATGTGTTTAAACCTGTGATTTACATGCCCAATCAACAAAAAAAATCAACGAACTATCTAAGAAGAGTTTGATAAAAAAAATACAACTCTCCCAAAAGAAACTCCAACGTCATCACGTTGGCCTTGCGGCTCCAACTAAAAGGAACTCCCACCAAGGACACCTATTGCTGCTCATCTGCTTCCACGAACGAAAGTTTGAGATCATCACAGGTACCAACCATACAGTACAAACTGCATGGGTGAGTTTATTGTAAAAGATTAGCAACTATCACGTGACATTGATTAGAAAGTAATACAATAACAAATCATCACAATCATTCTCAACCATCTATTAGTTCAACATACATTTAACAAACTAGTCATAAACTTTTCAACGATTAAAATCAATTATGCTCGGGATGATGCATGCACCTGACTCAACTCTCAAATACAATGTGGTACCATTATCAAGAAATAGCCTAAGCGTGTCCTCATGACACTGTCACTTAGAAAAACTTAGTAGCAACTGTCGAGGTTACCCAGTCGTGCACAAGCTACTCCTCCCATGTTGATCAGCATGAGTCTCAACAGAGTTCTAAACTTAGTGATATGCCCTCAAGTACCAGCATTTTTCCTCATGAAAAATCATAGGAACTTATCGACAAAGTTTATACTATTAACACATAATTATGCAGTATGAAACATGAGCTCCAACAATGCATTGACCTTGAATAGTTAAAAAAAAATTAAACAATCACCTTCCCTATCCAGGGACATTATAACTTTTAAACCAAATCCTTTTCCCTCTCTAGGGATATTCCAACGGTCATTACACCCTCCATGTACATACATAACATACAGTCATCTCAATGTCATCCATCAACATCAACATCAACATCAACATCATCACATCTCAATGTCATCATCAACATCAAAATCATCTCATCTCAATGTCATCATCAACATCAACATCATCTCATCTCAATGTATTCATCAACATCAACATCATCTAATCTCAATGTCATCAACATCACAAGCAATCATATTTCACATACATACATATAAACTCATGCTTGAGATTCACTTTCCCTAGGTCTTTAGAAAACATAAATCACATATAATGATTACAACAACAACATCATTCATAATTTTATTCATGAATGAAAAATAAATCGCATCCCATTAGTTTAAAACACAACTTTTCTTGAAGACTAGCATGTAATAGGGACAAACATACAATCTTATAATTGAGTTCCCAGACCCCAACGATAGCGTAAAAAACTATGAATAAACAATAAACTCTCCTTACCTATCTATATCTCCCTGATAGCTCATTGTAACATCGGTCAAAGATCTCTTAGGTTCACGTCCGTTGGTCCAAATGCAGAACTCTATATACCAAATCAAAGACAATTCAATATAGATTTCAAAGGTAGGGTCAATTCTAACATTAGGGGTCAAATACCCGTTCAATTTTAAAAGGGGCTAAAATGGTGTTTTTGGGGTCCACATCAAAGAGACATCATTTTGAGATTCCGATCATGCAAATGTGATCGGGGTTCAACAAAGGTCACAAAATGAAATCAATTTTATAAAAAAGGCAACTTTTACAACGTTTCATTTTCATTTTTTTTAAAGGAAATGTAAGAACATCCAATAATGGTAATCAAATCACAAAGGATACAAGGATAGGCTTAAACTAACTAGGAGAAGGCATAGAAATCACGGCTACCTCAAAGAAATCACGAAGGGATGGCAAAGAGCTCTCTATTCTCTACTGATTATTTTAGTTGAGTTTTGAAGATTCCACTCCTATTAAAGTGTTCCACTCTATGTGGTGGTCCAGCAACGAGCAGTGGCAACTCGTGGTGGTCATCGGTGGTCATGGGTGGTGAAGGAGGAGGTTTAGGGTTTTTCATATAAGAGAAGGGCAAAAACATGTTCTTACACTTTACTATCATATTTATAATCATGCAAGACTCGCTTAGGAAGCTTGTCTCGCTAAGCGACATCAACTTTTGGCGCTAAGCAAAATTCCTCTTCTAACTGGAATTGTGCTAAGCGAATTACTTCCTTTGGAAAAATTACGTTTAGCGAGCAGGTGTCGCTAAGAGAATTATTTCCTCTAGATGGAATTACGCTTAGCGAGCTAGTGTTGCTAAGAGAAATGTTCTAATGCAAATCAAACAAACTCTACTTAACCTAACATCCACACCAAGCAGTTGCACAATGGTAATTCACATAACACTTCAAGTAATCAAAATTAATCAAGTAATTAAACAATTACAAACAATACATCAAACATTTATTTTTAGTTATCAAAATTTAAGGGCGTTACATTGATCCCCAGTTCTTGCATATCCATGTGACTAAGTTGCTTACTATCAAGTGGCAACTTCACTATTTTCCTTTCAACTTTATCACCACCATAGTCCGCACCTCAATAGCTTGTAAGGCTGAAACTTTCTCTTCTTTTAAACAAAAGACCTCAGAAGTTCCAATTAAATATCTGAATATACATTTAACTGCACTTAAATGAACTTCCCTTAGCTTTTTTTTTTTAAAAAAAATCTAGCACATAAGCAAACACTGAACATTATATCAAGCTTGAACATAGTAAGATATAGCAGTGAGCCAATCATTACTTTGTACTAGGTCCCATGCATCTTTGTTGATTCCTCGTCCAGGCCAAGATGTGTAGTGGGATGCATTGGAGTCTTCATCTATTTTGCATCACTCATGTTTAACTTCTTTAATTGTTCTTTTACATACTTGGTCTGATGAATATAAATGCCTTGTGGTGTTGGTTTATTTGCAATCCAAGAAAAAGCTTCAGCTCACCCATCATGCTCATTTTGAACTCAGTATGGATTAACTTAGTGAAATCCTCACAGAGCATTTCATTAGTGGCACTAAAGATGATGTTGTCCACATACACTTGTACTAATATAAATTGAGACTCATAATTATTATGAAAGAGAGTTGTACCAACCTTTCCTCGTTCAAAACCATTTTCTAAAATAAATGAACTTAGTTTTTCATACCATGCTCTAGAAGCTTGCTTAAGTCCATATAATGCTTTGTTGAGTTTTAAAAACATGTTAAGCCATTTATAAATGTGTTTTTTACATCCATTTGATACAACTTCATATTACTATAGGATGCAAATGAAAGTAAGATGTGTATTCCTTCTAAACGTGCAACAGGTTTATATGCAGTCTATACCTTCCTATTGTGAGTAACCATTAGCAACTAACCTTGTCTGTTTTCTCACAACCTTACAATCTTCATCCAATTTGTTACGAAATACCCATTTTTCTTCAATTGCCTTCTTTACTTTTGGTAATTCGACGAACTTCCAAACATCATTCTTTTGAAATAGGTGAAGCTCTTCTTACATCGCTTTCACCTAGTTATCGTCTTGCATTGCCTTGTCGATGTTTGGGCTCTATTTCAGATATCAGTGTAGTGTGTCCTTGTGATTTTAATGACAATCTCATTTGAACATGATTTGCTGGATCACCTATGATTTGACTCTTTGGATGGTTCCTTCTTATAATATGTCCAGTGGGTTCTCTGACTTTAGCTTAAGCTTCTTGTTTAGTGGACATGACTATTTTTTATTCCTTTCTGGATAAGTTGGTAACTATTGTGTTATCATCTAGGTGTAAATATAGAAAAGACTCATTTAGCTCTGACAGTTCTTTATTAGGCTTATTTTCGTCAAATCTTATATAGATAGCTTCTTCAACAACTAAGGTTATGGAATTTTACACTCTTAATGCCTTTGAAGTTTCAGAATATCCAAGAAATATCCCACAGTCACTTTTTGAGTCAAATTTTCCTGAACTATCCTTTGTGTTAAGAATGAAACACTTGCACCCAAAAGGATGAAAATATGATATGTTGGGTTTTCGTCCCTTCCATAATTCATAGGGAGTCTTTTCCAAGATGGGTCTTATATAAATTCTTTTTTGAAGATAACATGTAGTATTCACTACTTCAGCCCATAAGTGCTTAGGGGTTGACTTATCATTTAGCATGGTTCTAGCCATCTCATAGAGAGATCTATTATTTCTTTCAAGTAATCCATTTTGTTGAGAAGTTCTTGGTGTTGAAAAATTGTGAATAATTCCATTTTCCTCACAAAACAATTGGAACCTTTGATTTTCAAACTCACCCCCATGGTCACTTCTGATTGAAGTAATGCATTCTACTTTTTCATTTTAAACTCGTTTATAGAATTTAAAGAAGACATCAAAAGACTCTTCCTTGTGGTTTAGAAAAATAATCCATGTTCATCTAGAGTAATCATCCACTATGACAAGTTCATACCTCTTACCATTGGTGGACGCAGTTCAGGAAGGACCAAACAAATCAAGATGTAATAACTAGAAAGGTATAGAGATGGAAACTATGTTTTTACTAGTAAAAGATTTTTTAATTTTTTTCCTCTTTTGACACGCCTCACAAAGTAAATCATCTTTATATGACATACTTGATAAACCGCTTACGAGGTTATTTTTCTGTAGTTTCGAGATTAACATCCAACTTGCATGGCCAAGTTTTCTACGTCATAGCCAGTGATTTTCTTTGATAGACAGTAAGCATGACACCTTTTGATTTGAGAGTTCCCGCAATCTTATCTTGTAGAAGTTTCCTTTCCTCTTTGCAAAGAATAAGGGAGACCCATCCTCACATTGGACTACACACTAATCCTTGTTTAAAGATACACCATATCCATTGTCACATAATTCACTTATGCTTAAAATCTTTTTGGGTCCTTTTATGTTAGTCATGAAGGAGTTGGGTGAACCCTTCTTAGGACAATCCCTGCATCTGGACATCATGTGTCTAGTTTTTCCACAGAAGTAACATACAATTGTATCTTCATCATGAACATATACCTTTCCCTCATATCCCTTTCTAGATTTTTAAGTAGAACTGTTATAGTATCCTAACAACTTGTTAAGATTGTATGTTCCATTTATAAATTTAGATTATGATTAAGACCTTCAACAGACAAAATGTTATCATCTGGACATCATGTGTCTAGTTTTTCCACAGAAGTAACATACAATTGTATCTTCATCATGAACATATACCTTTCCCTCATATCCCTTTCTAGATTTTTAAGTAGAACTGTTATAGTATCCTAACAACTTGTTAAGATTGTATGTTCCATTTATAAATTTAGATTATGATTAAGACCTTCAACAGACAAAATGTTATCA
>QARZ01040551.1:13787-35472 GCA_013407115.1 Glycine latifolia
AACTTTTCACATGCCTTGAAGATTGTAATTTAAATTAAGTGTATGAGAGGCCAATCTTTTGATCCTTGCATTGCATGCACATAATCATTAACATGCTTACATGTTTTCATTAAAGTATCAAAGCTATTCATGTTTTTAAAATAAATCAATAAGTCATGGTTAATGTTTTTGGAAAAATGAAATCTTACTGATTTAATCGATTACACAGTGTTTTAATCGATTATTTGCTTCGTTTTAAATCTGGAAAAGCCATGAAGAACATATTAATCGATTACATGACTCTTGTAATCGATTACATAGTAAAAACAAAAGCATGCCTCACTACTTTAATCGATTAACACAAATTGTAATTTGGCTGAAATGCTAAGTGTGCAAAAATATGCTGGAGATACTTCTGGATTGGGTTACAAACATGGATCAAAACCTTATGGAAAAACCAAGTTTGTGCCTCCAAAATAGAAATATCAAAAAGCTGTTTCAAAACCAAGGCTTAATCACATGAGTCATTTTGAAAGAGCATCAAAAACTGTAACTTGTAACTATTGTATGAAGAAAGGTCACACATCTAATAGATGCTATGCTAGGAGATTCTATGTGCCAAATGGAGAATGCATTTGGGTGCCAAAGAAAAAGAAAATAGCTAACCCCTATGGGCCCAATCTCAATTGGTTACCTTCCCTTGTAAATTGATTTGAATTTTGTAGGTATGTCTAAGAGCAAGATCACCATTATGGTATCTTGACAGTGGATGCTCTAGACATATGACCGGTGACATGTCAATACTCACAAATTTGACTCTTAAAGAAGGTGGATTTGTCACCTATGGAGACAACAACAAAGGGAAGATAATTGGAGAAGGAAATATAGGAGACAACTTTAAAACCAAAATCAGAAATGTTCTTTATGTGGAAGGTTTAAAGCATAATCTTCTAAGTATAAGCCAACTTTGTGATAAAAGGTTCAAAGTGTCATTTAATGACAATTGTTGCATGATATGTGATGGGCAAAATGGTGATGTGATTCATATAGGTAAAAGAAAAGGTAATATCTATTTACTCTCCATAGATCATGCATTCTTTCACAACACTTCTTGCCTAATAAGTAAAATTGATGAATCTTGGCTATGGCATAGAAAGGCAAGTCACATTAACATGCATCATATGAACAAGCTGATTAAAAAGGATTTAGTCATTCATTGGCTTACCCAAACTCAAGTTTGAAAAGGATAAATTATGTCATGCTTGTCAAAAAGGGAAACAAACAAAAAATTCTTTTCAAAGTAAAAATGTTGTTTCTACATCAAGACCCCTTGAATTACTTCACATAGATTTATTTGGTCCTTCTAGAACTATGAGTTTAGGAGGTAATTACTATGGGCTTGTCATTGTTGATGATTACTCTAGGTTCACATGGACTTTGTTTTTGAAATCCAAGAGTGATGCTTTCAATGCTTTCAGAAAATTGACCAAACTTGCTTAAAATGAAGAGGGAAGCAAAATTATCTCAATAAGAAGTGATCATGGTGGAGAATTCCAAAATGAACATTTTAAAAAATTCTGTGAAGAAAATGGAATTAACCACAATTTTTAAGCTCCAAGAACACCCCAACAAAATGGTGTTGTGGAGAGGAAAAATAGATCCCTTAAAGAATGTGCAAGAACTCTTCTTAATGAGACAAATTTGCCTAAACATTTTTGGCCTGATGTTGTAAGTACAGTTTGCTACACTTTGAATATATTACTAATAAGGCCTATTTTAAAGAAAACTCCTTATAAACTATACAAAGGTAGAAAACCAAACATTTCTCATTTAAGAGCATTTGGCTGCAAGTGTTTTGTTTTGAATAATGGTAAATAATCACTTGGAAAATTTGATGCTAAAGCCAATGAAGCCATCTTCCTTGAATATTCATTACATAGCAAAGCATATAGAGTTCAATAAAAGAACCTTATGCATGGAAGAATCAGTTCATGTTATTTGTGATGAATCTAATCCCTCTAAAGAGGAAAAAAAGTGTGATATTGGTGCAGGTCCTTTGGAGGAGTTCATTCAACTTAATGGATCAATGGATAAAGAAAAGGAAGAACCAATTGTTGAACCAAAACAATAAATACCAGTCCAAGAGCCAAAAGATTGGAGAACTACAAGAGATCTCTCCCTTGACAATATAATTGGTGAAGTTTCAAAAGGAGTATCTACTAGATCATCATTGAGAAATCTCTGCTGTAATATGGCTTTTGTTTCACAAATAGAACCTAAGAATATTGATCAAGCCTTAATTGATGAACATTGCATCCATGCCATGCATGATGAACTGAATCAATTTAAGAGAAATGAAGTTTGGGAACTTGTTCCTAGACCTTCTTCTCTCAAGCCTATTGGCACTAAATGGGTTTTTAGAAACAAACTTGATGAGAGTGGAATCATAGTCATAAGCAAAGGTAGATTGGTTGCAAAAGGTTATAACCAAGAGGAAGGCATTGACTATGAGGAAACCTATGCACCAGTTGCAAGATTGGAAGCCATTAGGTTATTACTTGCATATGCATGTTTAATGGATTTTAAACTTTTTCAAATGGATGTTAAAAGTGCTTTCTTAAATGGATATATTGAGGAGGAAATCTATGTGGAGCAACCTCCTGGTTTTGCTGATTTCAAATATCCAAACCATATTTTCAAACGTAAGAAAGCTCTTTATGGTTTAAAACAAGGTCCAAGGTCTTGGTATGAGAGATTAAGGAAATTTCTTCTTGAACAATCTTTCACAAGAGGACATGTTGACAAAACCTTGTTCATCAAAAGGCAAAACAATGATATTTTATTGGTTCAAGTATATATTGATGATATAATGTTTGGTTCAACTAATCAATTATTGTGCAAAGAATTTTCTATCTCTATGCAGAATGAGTTTGAAATGTCAATGATGGGAGAATTAACATTCTTTCTTGGACTTCAAGTGAAGCAAATGAAGAATGGGACATTTCTAAAGAATTAGTTTTCTAATGGGCACAAGTGATTTAGTAATTAACTATAATAGCTTTAATTAAT
The DNA here is from genome assembly GCA_013407115.1 of Glycine latifolia. Classification (NCBI taxonomy): domain Eukaryota; kingdom Viridiplantae; phylum Streptophyta; class Magnoliopsida; order Fabales; family Fabaceae; genus Glycine; species Glycine latifolia. The sequence goes on from QARZ01040551.1 coordinate 16,836, forward strand.
AAAAATAAGTTTTTAAAGTAGTAATTAGTGGTGTAAGAATTTAATAATGAGAATCAAACCTAATTCAATTCAATTCTTATTAACTCAAGCCTAAAAGCAACCAGTTTAGAATTAAATAATAAGCATGAGTACTAGTTGATATTGATTAATTTACTTATTACGCAAATAATTAAGAGTTTTAAAAATCCTAAGCATAAAATAACCTAACTCTAACCCTAACTAAGGGGGACCCACCCATTAGGATTTTTGTCCCCGTAACAAAACAAAACGAAAGTCCTTCCCCACAAAGAAACCACCGACCCTAATTTCCTAGGGTAGAGAGAATTGTTTCAAAATTTACTTTTTCTTGTGTGTTTGTTCTCTCCTGCTTCTCTCTGCACCTTGACCTATCTTGTTTCTAGGATTTCTCCCCTAAGCAACAAGCTTTTGGTGCTTTTTCTCCAACTATATTGAAGAGGACTCCAAGCTCTTCAAGACTAACCATCTTATGACAATTTGGATTTGTGCAACTTGAGATATGGAGGAGTTTTTCATTTCTTTAGCCTCTTTTTCACTTTTTTATTGTTTTATGAAGAATGCTTCATATTATTGTGAATGAGACTCATGTATGGAGCACATTTTTAAAAACCTCTTTAAATACTTGAAATGTGTGTTTATTTCTCTTGTTGTGGATATTGTGATGTATAAATTGTTTGAGGTATTTTTTGTGTGATTTTCATTATTTTTAACCATAGAAACTATGTTAATATGCCCATGTGTGATTTGATGGTGCATTGGTGGTGATTTTAATGTTGTTGTAGATGGAGGGGAGTGTGGAGGGAGAAGTTCACAAGTTTCCTAGCATGAGTTGGAGGACTTTGACGATTCATTCTTGGAAATAGGATGATTGATTTGTTGGTAATTGGGAAACCTTTCACATGGTTTTTTGGGATGGACGTTTTATGAATAGGATAGGTCGTTTCTTGTTAAGTGAGGATTTTATTCAGTTATGGGGGCTTACATCACAGTGGGTAGTCATTCATTATATATCATATCACTGCCTAATCGTGCTAAAAGGGTTTGGTTATGAACTAGGGGCCAAAACCTTTTAAGTTTCCTAACTACTGGTTGGAATATTTGGGATATGTAAATTGGATTGCAAAGTGGTGGGGGAGTTTCCAGAGGAAGGGTAGAAAATTATTTCGTTTAAGGAGAATTGAAACTTCTCAAATGCAAGTTACAAGTTTGGAATAAGGATACTTTTAATAGTATAGAACTAAGTTTGATCTCTATGTTAAGAACCTTGATAATGTAGATAAATAGCTTTGTGATGGTGGGTGATAGATATTGATGATAGAAATATGCTTTCAGTAATTTTTTGTGAAATACAAAGAACACCTTAGAAGGGAGATTGAATAGTGTGTTAGATAAAACTTAAAACCTTTTTCTCAAGATAAAGATTTTCAATTGTGCAAATCTAGTGAATGTTTAAAATATGATGTTCTTCAAGAGGGTGTCCAATCAACTTAAAACAAAGTTCTCAAAATATAACTTTAACTTAAAACATCCAACAAATATAGCAGATTATCACAAAGCTTACGTGTTCAAGGTGTTAAAGTAGTAACTTAAGATAAAAACAAGTTATATCAAAAGCTAAAGTAAAACCACAGAGTTTATACTGGTTCACTAAAACTCATGAGCTATGTCCAATTCTCCTTCAAATTTTGAAAGGTCCACTAATCACAAAATTGATTACAAACAGGTATTATACCTTCCACTTTTTGCTACAATAAGTGTTCTCAAGGCCACTCCTGACACACCATTAATATCCTCATGAGATTAAGAAGCACCAAAATATTTTTTGTCACTAAGCCACTTCTAGCTTTCCAAACAACAGTTTTAAATGAATACAAGATTCAAAACTCTCAAAGAGAGATAATGGAACCCTAATTTGCAGATCTAATTTTTAGCATCAAAAAATTGGGGAACCTATTTGGGACTCTCTAAAATTGGGGAAAATAAAAAGAAAATAGGGAATTAGAGAAGAAGATGGAAAGAACAATGCCACGATATTAGAAGATTGATAAGTTGAGGATGATTCACCACAAAGAATAGAATTATTTGATAAGAACCTAAGGTTTCACACACGAACCAAGAGAGACACTCTCTTAATTGTGTCTAACATAAAATTTAATCAAAAACTATCAACAAAGTGTTTAAGAAGTCTATTTATGCCTTCTACTGATAACCCTAAACTAGGCCCAAGGCCCAATAGCTAATCTAATAATTAAAAAGCTTGAAAATAATAATAAAAGGTCGTGGCAGCCCATTACAAGTCCAAAAATAGCCGCGAAATACAATTAAAAACGAAAATAAATCATATTCTAAAAGTTGGCTAAAATTTATGAGTTTCACTTCTTCTTCTGTTTCCTCCATGAGATAATTTAGTCTCTCGCCAAGCTCTTCTTGAAATCTCATACTCCTTGCTCTAGTGATTGGTCCATCCAACTTAAGCTCACCCAAGCCAAACTCTTCCTCCTTGGATAGTCCTCTATGAAGAGGATATGCAATATAGCTAGAATAAAAAAAATAACATTGCAAAGCAAAAAACTAACTCTATAAGCACAGGTATCTGATCATCCAACAATTTGACAGAGTTTTAGTACTTTAAAAAATTGTTCTCAGTAACAATGTTTGTGCCAAGCCTTGAGACTTGTTTCATAGACTTCAATGAAAGTATCCATTATGGATTAGATCCTTCCTTGATAATACCGTTGTCTTTTGAGCTGTCAAGCTTGCTACATGGTAGCGTAAGGAGGAGAGAAAGAGAAAGGGGACAATAAGTACAATTGCTTTTCACTGCAACATATTATCTGCTCCACTACTAGTACGATTGTGGGCTTTTGCAAGAATAATCTCCTTTTTCTATCTATAAGAGGACACAAATATTAGTGAATTCAAAGTCAAATATTAGTGAATTCAAAGTCAATCATCAAGAGGAAAATTCAAATGATAAGAGTTTCTAGAATATGAATCATCCTTAAGATGCTTCCACGTGTATTGTGCTATCATATTGATGTTAACTAACTTAGTACAAACCACTTGTGTAGGTTAGTAATGTATTGGACGCATAAAGCTCCTCGATAGTTTGGTATTGGTTTTCACAACGTATTTGGACGCTTGTTCCTTCACAGCATATTGGATGTTGTATGTTAACTTTAATAAAAACAAGTTCTAGTTTATATGGACGCTTAGAGAATGTATCATATAAACTTAAGAGATTACCATTTAATCAGTGGATGGTCTATTCCTATAATACTTAAATAAGTCCATTAGTTCATACAAAATTTAATATATCTGTTATCATAAAAGAAAAATCATAGATTTTGTTGGAGTTGACATCGTCTAATGTCTTAGGTTCTAACATTTTTTAGGTGCCTTAGAATTAAAGAATCCTTGCTCAGAAATCTAGAGCGTTTTTGATCAAGGAAGGCGATGTCAACAGCAGTTTTTCATTCTTCTTTGAGAGTCAGGCAAAGATCAAACAAACAATTTATTGCACTCCAATGTGGGGACAAGTATGTGGAGGATGTCAAATCAGAAGTGGTTCAACATTTTCAACAAGTTTTTTTGGAGTCATCTGCTCAAAGGTCGCACCTCTCAGGTATTGTTTTTAAACAAATTTCCTTGGAAGATAGTTCTTCTTTATCTATATCTTTCTTAGAGGAGGAGATTCGGGAGGCCGTTTGGAGCTTTGATGGGGACAAAGGCCCCGAACCAAACAGATTTAATTTCAATTTATTCAAAGCTTGTTGGGGAGTACTAAAGGGAGAATTATGTGACGTGGTTCATGAATTTCATGCTCGTAGGAAATTGCAACAATCAGTAACAACTTCTTTTATAGCCATTGTACCAAAAAAATTTAATCCATAATCGCTGTCATAATATCATCATATTTCCCTTATTGGCAGCATCCATAAGATTATATTGAAGTTACTTATGTTGTGTTTGAAATGGGTTCTTGTTAAGGTGATATCTAAATACCAAGCCGTTTTCCTCCCTGGGCAGCACATTTTAAATGGAGTTGTTGTAGCTAACAAGATTGTTTTTTATTATGCTGCCAGACATAATAGAGGCTATTTCCTTTTCAAAATTGATTTTGAAAAGCCTTATGATTCTATTAGTTGGGAGTTTTTGGACTATTGTTGGGAATAAATCTATATGTCCAAGATTCAAGTCATCATGTAATCAATTCTAGTTTTAATTATAAAGTATTATTTTGTTTTCATTATCATATTTCACTATTTGATTAAATAGTTATGATAATGTCCTTGATTAAAATTAAAGACTTGTTATCATAATGGAGATTATGATAATGAGAAACACGTTCTATTTATCTTTAATCTAAATCGTTCTTGTCATAGGATTATTGTAAATAGGATACCAATAAACGGGATAGATTAATATATATATGTGATAGAATTTATTGGATAAATATTAATTGATCTCATTTATTAATTTAATATATAGATGAATCACATGCGAATGTGATCATTGAACTGACTCAATTGAAATTTTCTAATGGTTAAATTTACCATAAACTATCAATAGACAATTCTCAAGAAGTGGTTTAATAATTTTCTTTGACCTGCGATTGTCATAGTAATTAATAGGCTATTTGTTATCTTTTATTTCCGGAAACCTAATGCTTTAGAACACTTGTTGAATGGATATTGGATATGATTAAATACCTGTAGAATTAATGACTAATCAAGAAGGAATCCATTAACCCTTGGTAATGAGTATGAGCTCTGTGAATAAAATTATATCTTGGCAAGGAAAATTAAATGAAAGAATAAATGAGTTTCTTAAGTCATTATAAGTTAACTCAACAGAGTTTGACAATAATACCATACTCTAGAGTTAACCTGGAACTATAAAGATGGAAGAATTTATTATACTATTCTTCTAATGGTTCTTGAAAGTAAAACATTACTTTATGCTATATGGATGTTAAGGAGTGTTGCTAGATGCCTACCTTGAAAGAAAAGGGCCTTGAAGCCCGAAGGCATGTGAGAAAAACAAAAATTTTAAAGCGGAAACACACATACCACACAAGAATCATTCTTTAGGACATAGATGTTACCTTGTTTATATTCGAAATTTGATGATCAAGGATAGGCTTGAAGATACAAGCCCTCTAATGTTGATCCACACCACTTCTTGTCAAGACTCAAGAACACTTCTTGAAGGCTACCAACAAACACCAAAGGAGGCAGGCTAGGCACACCAATGGAGAGGAAGAAGGTTATGTTTTAAAGTGTTTTTTACTTATCTAAGAGGCTCACCAATAGATGATATTGGTGACTGAATTTTCAGCCAACACTCACACAAAGGGGCACGTGAAAATAGAGGTAAGTAGATTAGGGTTTTTCCTTTCAAAAAAAATTAGAGAACTATGATCACAATAGCACACTTTATAGAAGAGTTTGAGTCAGATTTTTAACCAAAAAATCTGATCATGAAGCATCCCACACGTGATGATAAGATAGAGTTGTTGCATTTCAAAATTTCCAACAACCTCCTATCTTATCTTCCTAAGACCAAGTCAATTACTTGGGATTTAATTTTGCCAAAAGATAATCATATATCAGCCGTGTATAAGCCCATAATCAGCCCTCAAAATTCTTCCTAAAATCTAGGACATGATCATGATAAGATTCTAGTTGAATTCAAATTCAAATCTAGCTCTTATCTTCTCCTTTTGATATGAAACTAACTACTATAGTTAATTCATATTTAAATTCAAATATTTAAATTCAAAATTTAAATATTAGATAATTAATTTAACTATTTAAATTAATTAATAATGTCTTGGACTATCCAAGCCCATTAACTCCATTCATGCCCCTCTCTCTTTAAGATAAGTATCCAAACTCTTTCTTGGACCAACAACCATTATTAGGCCCAAAACTGATATGATCCCCAATAGGATTAGAAATTAGGATCATACTAGGAATGGAATTTCACACCCAGAATTCAGCCAACAACACGTCCTGTTAAGAATAGAGCATATCTCACGCTACAGAACTCGGATTCAAGCGTTATCAAAACGAGGTGAAAGATCGCTTTCTGAACTACGATTTTGGGTCAAGAAACACTGGAAACGGATACATATATCGTGCGTTTCGGTATGAAGTTAACGAAGACAGAAACTGGAAAATTTGCGGGTTTGGGAAACGAATCAAGATTTGGAAGGCGCCACAATCAGAGATTGATAAGCCTAAGAACGCCACAAGGATTAACACCCTTGATAGGTTCTGAGATTCTCAAAAAGAACCCTAGAGAAATTAGCCTCTAACCAAAAGGTTATCTTTGTATTATCAAAATTCTGCCTCCAACAAGCTATGATGTTCCCTTATATAGTGGGCATCATCCATCTAGGTTTTAACCTAATGGGCTTACAAACAAATGTAAATAGACAAATCAATAATCCAGCCCAATAAGCCTTATAACAAAATTTTATCTAAATATGAGGAAATAAAATTAAGTGCTGAATTGGCCAAGTAAAATAAAGCCTTCATGCATATCCATTGAGGCTTATTCTTCAAATTGAATTAAGTGTATCATTTTGGGCTCTTCTTCCTTTACACTTGGGCTTGTCTCAAGTAAAGTGGTCACCATGAGATTTAGAGCCTCTTTAGCCTTTTTAGCTTTTGATCTTGTCATTGGACCTCCAAGACCTTGTATGTCCTCCAAGTTTGTTGCCTTGGTCATGCCCCCTCCTATGTCCTCATCAAAAACCTTTAATGCTATAATGTCATGACAATAAAGTGTTAGTGTGTGACCCATTAGGCCCAACATAGCTACTGACATAAATGAGTTTGGGCCCAACAAGGCCACTACTCATTTAATGACAACACAGAGCACTAGCAATGCTTTGTTGCCCCAGAACTAGTTAGGTAAATGACAAGATCATCCTATTAAATCTATTTGGTTTCTGTATGTATTTCCTTTCGTCTAGGTTACCTTCCCATAAAACCTAGGGTAAGGAAACGTATCAGCCCTTGCGGTCTAGGGTAAGCTTTAATACGAAATAGGGAGTCTCCAATTTTACTGACTCTAAAGGCAAATCATCTCATGATTTCTTTTACTATGCATAGATTCCCGAGTCCCATAAATGTCATCCTGATTTCTTTGGTTTACAGATAACCTAATCTCTCACAGAGATCTGATGAATTCCTTCAGCTAGTCACCCTAGACTCGTGTTCTTTCAGGACATGCCCAAAGGTATACCTATGTGTCTCCATGTTTCAGGCAGACGAGGTATACAATCAAAGCATGTCTTTTAGAACACAGTCTAGGTGAAACCTTCTGGTCTAAGGAAAGACACACCCAAATAATAAGAGACTACTCTAATGATACTATCTGTGAGATTTCCTCATAGAGTCTCTTTATGGGTCCGTTCAGTGCGAGCTATACCCTTATAGGTCCACCCACGACTTTAGCTAAGACATCTCCATGTCTGTAGCTCATGAGGTCTTTACCTTGTATCTGCATACAAGTAGTTAAGCCGTGCTAGTCTTACCCGAAATCACTGATTCCCATTCTCAGTGTCTCTAGACTAGGAACTTAAAATTTAGGAGTAGACATCTGGTATCCTTGAATCCTCATGATCATGATCCCATCACTGATACTCAAGAGATACCTATTCTATTCCAAGGGTTTTATCCAGTTACTCATATATTAATAATGATATCGAGACAGAATATGAAACAAGATAAAGAGCGCTTATAATTTATTCATCACAATATGAAAAGTACATGTACGTCCTAATCTAATGAAAAGATTGTCTCTAGGACATCCATATACTAACATACCTTGATTGGTATATTAATTTGATTGATATATTACCTGTTTAGTATTAAACCTATGAGGTCACATGCAAACAAGTGTTCTAATCTCTGTTAAAGAAATTATTTTATTATTTGATGATTAATTAAATTAGAGAATTTAATATGTTCAAAAGGTTAATTAATTTCCTAAGCAGAATATTATATATTTTTTGCTAGCACTAAAAATATAAATAATTTAAAATATTTGGGTTTGAAAAAGAGTTGTTGCATACAAGTTGGACTTGGTCAATTATTATTTCAATTTCAAATTGCTAAATGGTTAGCAACATAAAGTAACCATAAATAATATTTTATTAAAAGATAAGATAATGCAAGTAGTGGTTTCAAATATTTTTTAAATTTGTTTTCTAGCGCGTAATATAAATACAGCTCTAGTATGCACGTTGATAAAGAAAGTTATTACTTCTCTTCTCATTCTCTTAGAGCACCAATATTTTTAAGATTATTATTTCATTTGTCAAAGTTGTTGACGAATAGAGGTCAGTTTAGGTGTGGATACACATAGAATCTTCACAATATTGAAGAACTTTAGACTCCAATAGCTTATATCCGGGTATGTGTTCATATTTTTATTTGCAGTAGTATATTTTAAACCCAAAATAGGTACCTTTTTATTCCGCTATGTGTGTTTTGAACACCCTTTTTTCATCAATTGGTATCAGAGCAACGTTTTTAATTTTGTGTTTAAGATTATACTATTGATTTTTTTTTTGTAATATTATTCGCAACAGTTGGCTATATTTGTTTAATGCAAAACATGTATCTATATTTTTTTTAATTCAATCAAAAATAAGTTTTCATAAAACCGTTCACGGTGGAGAAAAGTCCAAGTTTTTTTAATCATGTATACATATATCATGATGTTTGGATGATAAATTCTCAAGTGCTTATTTAAAATAATGTGATGTTTGAATGAAATTGTAAAAGGTCTTTTACATAATTAAAATTGCTAAAAATGATATTATATGCTTTGACATTATTACAATTAATAATTAAATGTTTTAATGTTATTACATAATTATTAAATGCTTTAAATAATTAAATTGCCAAAAATGATATATAAAAATTAAATGAAAGAAGCAGGAATGAAAAGTTATACCTGTGGAAAACAAATTGGAATTCCTTCACGCATTGCTTTGGGAGGACTAAAGATTGCCTAATAATTGGAAAGAAAGAAATATTATCAACAAAAAATTCACAAAATTGATTCAAGATTAAGAAAGAACTGACTTGTCATATCTTCTTGAAATATTCCTTGTAATATTAAAATATCTTCATTCAATGATTAAAAAGGTTTTGAGGATACTGATATTAAAATATTAAAATATCTTGAATGAATGAAGATTACCTTGTTACTTATGAAGAGTAACTCCTCACCACATTCTGTTTTCCAGGAAAGAAGCTGGGCTTTGTGCAAACTAACCATTGTTGAAGCTCCACGGTGGTTTCAAAGAACGAGTAGGGATATTCCATTCTTGTCTTTGGTAAATTCAACTCCCTCTGTGGCAGATCTGTTATCACTTTCTGCTCTTGCTCCTGCTCCTCCTCATCCTCCAGAAGTTGTCTTCATCATTAATTCAAGAAATGGTGTCGTCTCAGACTCTTAGTGTGTGACTTGTCTGTAAGCTATGGAAGTAAGAAATGAATTGGCAGAGGTTAGTGAAAGCAAGTTTGATAGAGGACTATCTAAGGATCATGATGATGGAGGTCCATTCCAAGCCAAAGGTCTAGAAGGAGAGCTTGAAGCACTTCCTTTGGTGAGATTTGAAGGACCCATGACAAGGTCTAAAACCAAGCTTCTACAGGAAGAGATGACCAAGAGAATCATGGTTGGACTATTTGACAAGGACAAGGATGGAGGGATACACAAGGAGATGAAATGGAGCACCTTGAATATTGTAGGAGAGCTTGCTTCAGAATTCCTTTCGTAGCTTTCGTAATTTTGTAGTTTTCGTAATTTTCATAATTTTCGTAATGTCGTAATTTAGTAATTTCTTATTTGTGTAATGGGTCTCAATGTGGACTTAAAATAGGCCCAAACTATGCATTTTTAGGCTTAAATCTATAAGTACTCAAATATTGATATTTCCAAGACACTTTGATAAATAGAAATTAAGCATTTGCTTGAATTGGGAGCTTAGCCTCTTGTTGGTTCTTGATTGAAACCAAATTGATTCTTATCAAGGAAGCTTTCCTTTGTGGCGAATCCTCCTCCGACTTATCGTTCCATTTGTGGATCGTGGTGTCATTCTTAGTCATTCCTTAATCTTCTCCATTTTTCTATTTGAATTTTAAAGCACCATTCATGGAGTCTTGAAGCTTGCAATTCCGGAAACGATCCAAACCAAGCATTCATGTCTTGGTAGTCATCAAAGTTTGACCTTGGCATATGCAGTGAAGGAAAATCACGAAATTGGATCCTTTTTTAGGAAATAAGAAATGGGATTGGAAAAATCTATGCATAGAAAGAAGCAGGACAATGAGAACAAGGAGATTGATGTTGTGATTGTAACAAAGGAGAACAATCAAGGGAAAAATAAGGTGACAGTGGCAATGGGTTAAAATCAAATCCCACATCATTCAAATGTATTTTTGTCCAAAAAATATTTTAATATCAACTTCCCGAAAAGTTGAGATTTGAAGAAGCTAAGAATTGTGGCTTCCCAAAAAGCTCTGCTGAGAGCTTTTGGCTTCTCCAAAAGTTGAAAAAAAATAAATCCAAACACCACTTTTAGATTGTGAAGAGCTTATGTGAGTATAGAAGCTCCTAGAATCTCTTCTGGGATGTATCCAAACGTACCCTATAACCCAGCAATAGTATTTTGAAGGCATATCGATGTAAATTTCTATTATGCTTCTTTCATTTACAATAAATTTAATTGTTAAATATTTGATTTAATAAGTGTTACGTATATCACACTAAACATGATTTGTTCCTAAATAAGGATTTTGGGTTCACAAGTATTAATCTGGACATAGTTTGGAATAATTGTATGATGATACATATTAATTTTTATTTTATCATATAATTAACCGTAATTCCAATTTATTTTAATAATGGTTTTAAAAGGAAAGGAGACATGTAGTATTCAAATAAATTAGAGAATTTGATGTAATTTCTATAATTAATTGTTAATAATAAGGAGTGTCCTAATGAACATCAGACTTATAATTAAATTAATTATAGCATGAGATGTGGATTTTAAATTTCTTTTTATACTATACATCCAGACTACCCGGGAAGTATTAAAATTAATTTATAGATATCAATAGGATTGGCCTGACAACTAGGAACTTATGTGATATGATATTTCTTGTTTTGATTTGAATATGTATGTGATACATTGTTTAAGAATGTGTATGAGAAACAACTTGATAACCAAGTGGCTAGTTCATAAGTTTAAGAGGTGTTATATATTACACTTAAAAGAAATAAATATTTCTACTATATTAGTATTGTAGTTAGTGAAATATCATATATATATATATATATATATATATATATATATATATATATTTAAAAGGTTTGAAAAATATGCTTTGACATAACTGTGTTTTGTTGTGTGTTTAATTCAAAAGTATGTCTTCTTTATCAATTATGAAGATTGGTACCCCAACTTGAGAATTGTTCTCATGCATGAGAAACTTATTGACACTATGATAAGTGATGTGGATCCCCTGCCTTGATTCAGTTTCGGACCAATTCTAGGTTGGAATTCGTTCACAAATTGAACCAGAATCGTATTGTTAACTTTTGGACGTTTCTCAACTTGTAGAACTCGGATTGGCGCGATTCCAAAACGAGGTGAAAGAGGACATTCTAAAATGCAATTTAGACACAAGAAACACCGAAAAAGGATAAGTAAAACGAGACTTATGTAAATAAGAAATTCGGGCTGAATTACAGAATTTAGAAATGCGGAAATTTAAACAAGGAAACAGAAAGTGTGCAAGGGAAGTAGCAAATAGGCGCCACAAATAATTGATGTTTGATAAGCCTTGATGATCGCCACAAGAATTGAGCAATTCTTGATAAGATCAAAATGGTTCAAGGAAGAACCCTAGCAGAGACAATTCTCAAGCTAATGATAAAATCCAACAGCTAAAAGTCCCTTCTCTATTCACTTCAGAATTGATTTATACAAATTAGTTCTCATGCATCTAGTAGGAAATAAAAGAAAATTAAAATCTCAACATTGTAAGAATAACTAAAATGCCTTAGTGGTTAAGTGAGGCATAGCTAAGCTTGAGGTCCAGGTCTCAAAACCAGCTACAAGCACTTCATTACTATTATTTTTTATATTATTAAAGGCCTATGTCAATAATTGCTTTTATTATCACTCCAAGCAAGCAATACATGTGACTAGTAGTCCACTCATGTAGCCCTCTAGAGTTTGGGTTCCCTCATGCAATTGGATTGCCCTCAGATTAGCCATTATATGTTGCAAAGCTTCTTGGGTCTTTTTACCTCTTGCTCTTGTCATGGGTCCTCCTATGCCTTGTATTGGGTCTTGGTCTTGGGGTTGGTCTTTGATGTCAAGTTGACCTTTGATGTCCTCATCAATAAGCCTCCCATGGAAGCACCTGACTTGAGTGATGCTAAAGCAACCAAGGCTTTTCAGAAGCACTTGGATGAGTGCCTCACTGCTAAGTGAATTATCCTGGCAAGATGAGTTCAGAACTTCAAAGACAACATCAAGACATGGACCCACTTGAGATCATCTAACATCTTAAGAAGATGTATGGTGGTCAAAGCAGGATGGCTAGATTTCAATTATCAAAGGCCTTGTTTAGGTCCTCATTGGCTGTAAGTGAAAAAGTTGGAGCACATGTTCTTAAGATGATTGATCTTATAGAACAACTTGAGAAGTTGGAGTGCACTCCTGGGAAAGAGTTTTCTCAAGATTTGATTCAGCGGTCACTTTCTGATTCATTTTCACAATATATTGTGAATTTCAATATGAATAAGATGAGTTGTGACTTGCATGAAATTCGTAATATGCTAATTGATTATGAGAATCAAATTTCTTCTGAGAATAAGAAAGGAACTATCATATGAAACTTGTGAATCTTGTCCCAAAGGAAAAATGACAAATCTCCATTTCTTGGAAGTGGAGAAAGAGCTTCTGAATTATTGCGACTAATTCATATAGATGTTTGTGGGCCCATGAAAATTAAAGCCAAAGGAGGATATTCCTATTTTATCACCTTCACTGAAGATATGTCTAGATATGGGTTTTTTTTTATATCTTATGAAACATAAATCTGAATCTTTTGAAATGTTTAAAAGATTTCATAATGAGGTTGAAAAGCAAACTGGTAAGAGTATCAAAATTCCTAGATTTGATAGAGGAGGAGAATATCTTAGTGATAACTTTATTGAGTATCTAAAGGAGAATGAGATTCTCTCTCAGTGGACATCTCCAGGAACACCACAAAACAATTGTGTGTCTGAAAGAAGAAATCAAACCTTATTAGATATGGTTAGATGTATGATAGGGTTCATCGATCTTCGAATAAATTTATGGGGATATGCTTTAGAAGCAGCAGCCTTGTTGCTAAATAAAGTTCCTACAAAAACAATTACTACTACTCCAAATAAGATATGGAAACAAAAGAAACCAAGTCTAAAACCCATCAAGGTATAGGGGTTGCCCTACTTATGTTAACAGATTGCAAACAAATAAACTTGAGGCAATGTCTGATAAGTGTAGATTCATTGGTTATCCTAAAGAAACAATGGGAAATTATTTCTACCTTATAACCATAAAGTGTTTGTGGCTAGAGGAGCAACCTTTTTGGAAAGAGAGTTTCTTGCAGAAGGAAACCATGGTGAAGAAATTGAATTTGATGAGACTCAAGTCATTGATGATAACGTAACTCAAGAACATGAGAAGAAACATGAGAGACACAAGAAAAAATTGTTGTTCAAGAACAATTCATTGTTCAAGAAAAGGTTAATAAACCAATCTTAGAACAATTGCAGCTACCTTTGAACCCAATACAAGAACCTCTTAGAACATCTACTCGAATGCATCGTGCACCTAATAGATTAAGCTTAATAGTGCAAGATGACCTGTCAAATGAGGTTTATCATGATGATGATGACCCTAAGAGCTACGAAGAGGCCATGAAAAGCTTGGATTATTACAAATGGCAAGAAGCCATGGAATCCGAAATGGAATCATTGAAGATCAATAAAGTATGGACTTTAGTTGAAGTTTCAAAGGATATAAAACCAATTGATCGTAAATGGGTTTACAATAAAATATTGGAGCAGACGGAAAGGTCGAGACCTATAAAGCTCGCCTTATTGCCAAAGGATATCATCAAAAAGAAGGAATAAATTATGATGAAACTTTTTCTCCTGTGGCAATGCTCAAACCAATTCAGATTCTACTTTCCATAGCAGCATACTATGATTATTGGATATGACAAATGGATGTGAAAATAACTTTCCTTAATGGTGAGTTAAAAGACGAAGTGTACATGACACAAACTGAGGGATTCACATCATTGGCTAATCATAATAAAGTTTGCAAGTTACAACGATTAATATATGGATTGAAACAAGCTTCTAGAAGTTGGAACATTCAATTTAACAAGACAATTGAAAAGTTCGATTTTTGTTAAATGTGAGGAAGAACCATGTGTCTACAAAAGGGTCACTGGGAATGAAACCATTTTCTTAGTGTTATATGTAGATGACATATTACTAATTAGAAATGATATACCTGCATTGCAAGGCACAAAGATTTGGCTATCAGAACAGTTCTCCATGAAGGATTTGGGAGAAGCAGTCTATATTTTAGGAATAAAGATCTATAAAGATATATCTAAAAGGTTGCTTGGACTCTCCCAATCTATATACATTGATACCATCTTAAAGAGGTATAACATGGAAAATTATAAACGAGGCTATTTGCCCAAGGGTGTTGGAATTACTCTTAGTAGGGAGAATTTTCCAAAAACTCCTGAAGAAAGAGAACGCATGAGTAAAGTACCAAATACTAGTGCAGTGGGAGCTATCATGTACACCATGACTTGTACACGTCCTGATGTCGCTTATGCACAAGGTGTGTCTTGTCGATATCAAGCAAATCTTGGTGAGGAACATCGAAAAATGGTTAAGACCATACTTAAGTACTTAAGAAGAACTAAAGACCAATTCCTCATTTATGGAGACTCTAAATTAAAACTGAAAGGTTATACTGATGCAATTCTTGGATATGTTTTCACTTTAAATGGTGGTGTAGTAAGTTGGAAAAGTTCCAAGCAAGACACGGTAGCAGATTCAAATACTGAACTAGAATATATAATGGCAAGTGAAGCCGCTAAAGAAGTTGTTTGGAGGAAAAAGTTTATATCTAAACTTGGTGTGGTTCCTTCAATAGAAGAGTCGATTCCATTATTATGCGACAATAATGGGGGCTCTCGCTCAAGCAAAAGAACCAAGATTACACCAAAGTCCAAACATATTCTACAAAGATATAACTTGATTAGAGAGATAATAGAACATGGTGACGTTGAGATTAAAAAGGTAGATGGAAAGGAAAAAGCAGCAGATTCATTCACCAAGGCGCTTGGCATAAAAGATTTTGACAAGCACAAATAGGAATCCAGAATGAAGTTCATGAGTGATTGGCTCTAGGCAAGTGGGAGATTGTTAGGAATAAATCTATATGCCCATGATCCAAGTCATCATGTAATCATTTATAGTTTTAATAATAAAGTATTATTTTGTTTTCATTATTATATTTCACTATTTGATTGAATAGTTTTGATAATGTCCTTGATTAAAATTAAAGATTTGTTATCATAATGGAGATTATGATAATGAGAAACAAGTTTTCTTTACCTTTAATCTAAATCGTTCTTGATCATAGGATTATTGTAAATAGGATATAATCCGGATAGATTAATATATATGTAATAGTATTTATTGGATAAATATTAATAGATCTCATTTATTAATTTACATTTATAGATGCATCACATGTGAATGTGATCATTGAGCTGACTCAATTGAAATTTTCTAATGATTAAATTTACCATAAACAGTCAATAGAAAATTCTCAAGAAGAGGTTTAATAATTTTCTTTGACCTGACAGACTATTTTTTATGTTTTAATACCTGACACCTAATGCTTTAGGGCACTTGCTGAATGAATATTATATATGATTAAATACCTGTAGAATTAATGAATAATCAATAAGGAATCATCAACTCCTAATGAGTTTGAGCTCTATGAATAAAATTATATCTTAGCTAGGAAAATTAAATGAAAGAATAAATGAGTTTCTTAAGTCATTATAAGTTAACTCAACAGAGTTTGACAGTAATACCATACTCTAGATTTAACTTGGAACTATAAAGATGGAAGAAAATATTATACTATTCTTCTAATGGCTCTTGAAAGTAAAACGTTATTTCATGTTATCCAGATGTTAAGGAGTGTTGCTAGATGCTTACCTTGATTAGTATATTAATTTGATTAAGATATTACTGGTTTAGTATTGAATCTACATTATCACACACAAATGAGTGCTCTAATATTTGTTAAAGAAATTATTTTAATATTTGATGATTAATTAAATTAGAGAATTTAATATGATAAAATGATTAATTAATTTCCTAAGTGGAATATTATTATATTTTTTGCTAACACCGAAAATATAAATAATATAAATAATTTAAAATATTTGGGTTTGAAAAAAAAAAGTTGTTATGTACAAGTTGGACTTGGTCAATTATTATTTCAATTTCAAATTGCTAAATGGTTAGCAACAAAAAATAACCATACATAATATTTGTAATGGCTTAACAGATAAGATAATGTGAGTAATGGTTTCAAATTTATTTAAAATTTATTTTATATAGCGTGTTATAAATACAACCCTAGATAAAGACAGTTATCACTTCTCTTCTTATTCTCTTAGAACACCAATTTTTTAAGATTATTATTCCATCTGTCAAAGTTGTTAACAAATAGAAGTCAGTCTCGGTGTAGATACAAGTGGAATCTTCACAATATTGGTATTTTTACCAAAATAATAATTTTTTAATAAAAACTTTACGAATTTGGGACTGTTTTGAAACATATTACAAATTTGGGGCAGGGAGACACGCCTAAAATGGGCGTCACTAGTCACACCCAGATTAGGCATGACACAGGAGGTAGTCACGCCCATTTTGGGCGTGTCTCTCCACTATATAAGCTTGATTTTTTTTACTTTTTACTCACTTTTACTATTTCACCTTCTCTCTAAAAGTTTCTAAAGTCTATCTCTCTTAGGTTTGTGAGTGATTTATCTCTGCAGCGAAACTCTGCCAACAAGTAAGTTAATTTATTATTTATGCATATTATTTAATATGTTATATTATTGAATTATAAAATTGTTAGAGCCATATTATTTAATTAGTTTTGTAGAAAACTGATAGGTATTAGGATCTAGGGTTTAGTTTAGTTTAGGGTGTAGGGTTTAGTTGTTAATTACAATTATTTGACTAAATTTACTTAGTTCAGTTTAAGGTTAAGGTTATGGATTAGGGTGTTAGTGTTTAGGGTTTAGTTAATGGTTTAGGGTTTAGTTGTTAAATTAAAATTATTTTACTAAATTTACTTAGTGTTTAGGGTTTAAGGGTTATGGATTTGGGTTTAGTTTTGAGGGTTTAGTTTAGGGATAAGGATTTTAGCATTTAGGGTTTAGGGTGTAGTAGTTAAATTAAAATTATTTTACTAAATTTACTTAGTTCAGTTTAGGGTTAAGGTTAGGGATTAGGGTGTTAGTGTCTAGGGTTAAGGGTTTAGGGTTTAGTTGTTAAATTAAAATTATTTTACTAAATTTACTTAGTTTTTATGGTTTAACGGTTAGGGTTGGGTTTAGTTTTGAGGGTTTAGTTTAGGGATTAGGACTTTAGGGTTTAGCGTTTAAGGTGTAGTAGTTAAATTAAAATTATTTTACTAAATTTACTTAGTTCAGTTTAGGGTTAAGGTTAGGGATTAGGGTGTTAGTGTCTAGGGTTTAGTTAAGGGTTTAGGGTTTAGTTGTTAAATTAAAATTATTTTACTAAATTTACTTAGTGTTCATGGTTTAACGGTTAGGGATTTGGGTTTATTTTTGAGGGTTAAGTTTAGGGATTAGGATTTTAGGGTTTAGCGTTTAGGGTGTAGTAGTTAAATTAAAATTATTTTACTAAATTTACTTAGTTTAGTTCAGGGTTAAGGTTAGGGATTAGGGTGTTAGTGTCTAGGGTTTAGTTAAGGATTTAGGGTTTAGTTGTTAAATTAAAATTATTTTACGAAATTTACTTAGTGTTTATGGTTTAAGGGTTAGGGATTTGGGTTTCGTTTTGAAGGTTTAGTTTAGGGATTAGGATTTTAGGGTTTAGGGTTTAGGGTGTAGTAGTTAAATTAAAATTATTTTACTAAATTTACTTAGTTCAGTTTAGGGTTAAGGTTAGGGATTAGGGTGTTAGTGTCTAGGGTTAAGGGTTTAGGGTTTAGTTGTTAAATTAAAATTATTTTACTAAATTTACTTAGTTTTTATGGTTTAACGGTTAGGGTTGGGTTTAGTTTTGAGGGTTTAGTTTAGGGATTAGGACTTTAGGGTTTAGCGTTTAAGGTGTAGTAGTTAAATTAAAATTATTTTACTAAATTTACTTAGTTCAGTTTAGGGTTAAGGTTAGGGATTAGGGTGTTAGTGTCTAGGGTTTAGTTAAGGGTTTAGGGTTTAGTTGT
>QARZ01040551.1:35482-61388 GCA_013407115.1 Glycine latifolia
TAAATTAAAATTATTTTACTAAATTTACTTAGTGTTTATGGTTTAAGGGTTAGGGATTTGGGTTTAGTTTAGGGATTGGGATTTTAGGGTTTAGGGTGTAGTAGTTAAATTAAAAATATTTTACTAAATTTACTTAGTTTAGTTTAGGGTTAAGGTTAGGGATTAAGGTTTAGGATTCAGTTTAGGGTTTAGGATTTTAGGTGATTTCCCTACATATGTAGATGATATTATGCTATGGAACTGGGGATGATTTGAGTGAGAAAGAAATGTTGAAGTAGTTACTAAAAACTAAATAATTCCCTACATATTTATTTTTTTGGGTTTAGGTTTTAAATATAATTTGAAATTATATTTAAATGTTGTCTATTGTTTAGGGTTTAGGGTTTAGATTTTAAATATAATTTGAAAATATTTAGGTTATTTATTTGTAATATAATTTAATTTGAAGTTATTAAATTATTAATTATTATATTGTTTTATTTATATTAAGATAGTCATAGATGAGTGATTCATCATCTTCTGCATCTTCACGATCTGGATCCGATCATGAGGGTAAGGGAAGGGATCCGATGACCCATGTTATGCCTACCCCGTATTAAGTGGGGGGTTTTGCGGAGGCATACCCAGCAAACTCACGTTTCACAGGTTGTGTGGAACAAGGACAGATGTCGAGTGTTAAAGACGCGACGTGGTAAAGTCGCAGGAGGTCCAGATTGTGACGATATACCTGCAATGGTTGCGACAATGTTAGGACAGGCTGGATTCAAACATGTCGCACGCATGCGACATATTCAGGTATAAATTTATGGATTGAACAATTGTACATACAAAGTGATTCCTAAAAATGTTTTTGTTTATAAGTGTACATACGAATTGATTATTTTTAACTTGACTTTAGATCGATGTTGCGCTTATCAGTGCTCTGGTTGAGAGGTGGAGACCAGAGACACATACATTTCACATGCCGCAGGGAGAAATGACCATCACGTTGCAAGACGTGGCTGGTATCTTAGGTTTAGGCACTGACGGGAATGTCATCACCGGAGTCACGTCAGACGAGTGGGCCATCGTCATCGAGGACGTGTTTGGTCATCCTCCTCAGGAAGGTGAGCTAAAAGGAGGATTCCTACGCCTATCATACTTTGATAGGCATTATGCGCATTGGGGCGAGGTAGCTGGGGATCTGGTAGAAGTCATGCGATTTACGAAGGCGCACATTGCGCATATCATTGGAGCATGGCTACTATGCGACAGATCTGGGGGAAGCACTATTGGCTGTCGCTATGTCCCTTTGCTGATAGGGGACATGGGAGACATAGGTAGGTATAGCTGGGGTTCCGCGGTCCTTGCACATTTGTTTAGACAAACGTGCGAGTGTGCAAATGCAGATTAAAGTGACATTGATGGGTGTTTTGTGCTTCTCCAGATATGGGCGTGGCTCAAATTCCCACCCATTACTCCAACTATTCCTCAGCCTACTCACCAGGAGTGGCATTACAGCCACAGATATGTGTTCTTATTTTCTTTTATTAACTATGTATTAATGAGTCTTATATGTATTAACGAGTCTTATAAGTAGTCTAATGTCAGTTATTTTCAAATTAGGTTTAATGCTTTAGGCAAGTTCCGTGCACACGAGCTTCTTTGGTATCAGCTAGCATTAGATTCCCTTGCTCGGGATGAGGTACGTTTTGTTATTTATATAAGTTTTGGTCACTTGACTTGGATAATTGCTATTTTTTGTTGTTGTTATTTCCTAATTGTGTGTTTCATTGTTTTGTTAAGGTGGTTTGGCAACCATATGCAGACTACCACTTCCTTGGTGCATCTGAGCACGAGCGACTGTTGTGGATGGCTACTACTCCAGTTATATGCTTTCACACAGTTGAGTATTCTCAGCCAGACAGATGCATGCTGCAATTTGGGAGGGATCAGCCGATCCCACGAAGGCCGAGGAAGCTGAAGGGTGTGCATGACCTTTCATTGCGAGGTAAACCACATGATAATTGGGTCCGTAAGTTGAGACCCTTTATCCGCCGATGGAAGGTTAGGGACCGACACATAGAGCTGCCTCCCCTACTGACTGGGTTGCTATCACCAAACCATGAGTACATGGTTTGGTTCAGGGAGAATGAGAAACAATATGTGTCGAAGATGGCTGCCAAGATGGGTCGTGGTGTAAGTGTTGTAGTTTGATGGCCTGGAGATGTTGTACTGTGCCAGTGGCGGTCCGAAGTGGCCGGGATTCAGCATGGAGTACTTGCATGAAGAAGTGGGTCACATTATGTGTATGTTCCGACAGAGCTGTCGCTTGGAAGAGCTAGGACCACATGCACCCCCATCACAGCTTCAGCAGGACCCACAGGTGTATGTGGATGTTCCCCGTGGGAGAAATGAGGGACATGGAATAGAGCGTCGCCAGAAAGCCATGCCCCATGTTCCTGTGCCCATAGGAGTTCCCAGGCCTCGCATTGATGGTTTTTATAGGCCTCCACTGATAGGATCTACATACGGTAGTCAGCCTTTCTATTACCAAGGAACTCAGCAACGGGACATGGGGTATCAGGGGTGCACTAGCCAGAGTGACTTTCGTCCACCTGTAAACTCCCAGTCACAGCATGTGTATTATGCTACTACTTTGGCCATGGCATCAGCGGACTGTGGAACAAGTAGGGACGTTCCTGCTACGAACTGGAGTGAAGATGATATTGACAACCTGTTGTCTCAGGTTGATTATACTCTGGCCGGTTGTGGGGATTGGCCAGGACATGCACAATATGGTACCCCGCCTTCTGATTATCCCCGCCCATCATCGCCAGATCAGGGAACTCCATACCCACCTGCAGATGTAGGTCATTCTCAGTCAGGCCCATCTCAGACAGACCCTTTGCAGCCAGGCCCTTCTGGTGCAGGCTCTTCTCAGCCCCATGGTAGACGGAGGTTACCCGATCGTCAAGCGCGTCATCAGCAGTGGCCACCTGAGTCATAGTTTTAGTTTTTTTACGTTAGTGTTTTTTTTTTTGTTTGTAATGGACTTTATTTGATATTCAAACATTTATAACAACATTTTCGTGTAATGGTTTTATTTCTTGTCTTAACATAGCACGATCAGTCACATACAACATTTTTATGCTTCGCTGTATGCCACTGAATATAAATATCGTGTTAATAAAAACAAACACACAGACACACCTCAAACACTGGGCCATTACAACATTCGATTCCAAACAGTACTATATAAGGTGAAGACTCGCAGTTTGCATAACTAGTTTCGTGACTGGACCCGCCCAACAAATAGGTCGTCACTTAACAACCCTAAATAAGGCGTGATTGGACATGCCCAACAAATAGGGCGGGACTGAACACGCCTGAATATGGCGTGACTGAACACCTTCAACAAATACGGCGTGACTGAAGACGCCCAATTTAGGCGTGACAGAGAGGGGTGTCACGCCTAAATTTGGGCATCATTGACCCCTATATAAGGCAGACTCTCCCACATAACATACCTTCACAAACGAAATTCAGTCTGAATACTATGACATTCTTAGGAGAAACAAGCACTCAGACCATTGCTAACTCAAACTTAGCATTCATTTTTCCAAATGGATCAATGAAACATAACAAAATAGGTGTTTATTTTCAATGTCCTACTCCAATACCAATGCAGGTTCCTAATGAGTGTTCTTTTCAAACACTCAAGAGTAGGATATGCAACACCCTTCTGCTAACCAGTGACCATTTTGTTGATGAAATCTACTACAGACAGCCATCCCTACATCCAGGTCAACAATATTTTTTTCATTCTCTGCAACTCACAAATGATGACGATGCTTGCTTAATGTTAATGTGCAATGAACAAATGTCGAGTGTTGTACCATCAACAGAACACCCGATGGTATAC
This sequence comes from Glycine latifolia, assembly GCA_013407115.1. Lineage (NCBI taxonomy): Eukaryota > Viridiplantae > Streptophyta > Magnoliopsida > Fabales > Fabaceae > Glycine > Glycine latifolia. The sequence continues at coordinate 39,387 of QARZ01040551.1, forward strand.
TGAACCTACTTCAATCCACCATCGTCCCAACACATGATGCAATGCTATATTACAACGGCAAGTGGAACATAGCATGACAAGGCGATTTTGTGGGTTATTCCTTCACTGGAATAAATTCAATAAGATTTGAAATTCCTTCAGGATGCAACATTGAAATACTGAAGGATGTAATCAAACAATTTGCGCCTGTTGGGGTTCCCCCTTATGGAATTCACCACTCACAGGTGGTAAGAAAATTGTTTTTCGACAGCCAGCCCATTACGCGTATTCAGACAACACAATCGAATATCACATAAAAGAGTTGATGACCGATGCAGACGTGTTGAAGGTGTTAGCAGAATCCAACTGCTAGAAACATTTTTGTCCAATTCACATCTTAGTTGTTTTTAGCAAACCAGTTGCCCAAATGGAAGAAGACATATTAGCTGCACAACATATGGAAAACTGCTAATTAGTCTTGTTATTATTGTATTTCAATTGTTATTGTTATTTTCATTTTATTAAGTAGTGTTTATTAAGTGTGGTTATTTCAATTGTTGTTGTTATTTCAATTGATGGCATTATTGTATTTTTCATTTCTTAAACAATGTTTATATTGCGAATTGTCAAATGATGAAAGGCTCAACATATGTTAAACTAATTTGTAATTCCTTAAAATGGAATGCATTAACATACAACTATTTAAAGAAAAATCATTAAAAAATATGAAATAGCACGACGATCAGGACAAGCTATTCGATTATGTCCAACAAGCTTGCAAATTCCGCATCTAGGGCGTCTTTGACTAGTTTCGACTTCGTCCATCTCGTTACGTATTCTAGTGGCCTTCGGATGACCCTTTCCATGCAACATTTCCATGTTAGGTATGATAATTGGATCGTCACTCGGTGGAATAGCACCTTCATTACCAATTGGCTCCCATGGGAATAAGTAGGCCTGCACCAAATTACTTACTAGGAAGACATCATCCACATACTGAAAAGGATTTTGACGAACATGTAAAGCAGTAGCTGCAGCGTGACTACATGGGTATTTGAAGGCCTTAAACTTTCCACATTGACAAAAATACTCTGCAAGTTTGAATGAATATAACCTCTCGCAGCCCTCATCCACCTCAAATTATGTTTGATCAACATTATATGTGCGTACAAAGTGGCCTGTAGCAATGGGCTGATTATGCCTCATAGCATCAAGCACATTTTTGCAATGACGTGTTGAAGGATCAACTTGTGAAATAGCCGCCTGACCCCTCGTTACAAAATACTGAACCAATATGTTGTACATGTGCCTCACCAGAGCAGTGATAGGCATGTTTCTTACTTCCTTCAACACCCTGTTGACTGATTCATACAAGTTAGTTGTCATATGGCCAAATCTCCTCCCTTCTACGTCATATGCATGTGTCCACTTTTCTTTGGGGATGCTATCAATCCATTCTGCAACCTCAGGACTGCTATCACGAAATTACAGATATATCCATTGAATATATTCAAAATACTTGTTAACCATACCTAAATTCATCAGGGTCTTCTTCAATTTTTGATTTCTGAACTTTTGATTAAAATTACTGGCAATATGACGAAGGCAAAATACGTGCTGAGCATGAGGTGGTTGCCAACAAGGATGATTCGCCACAGCAGATAGTATGCTTCGGTGCCTATCTGAAATGAGACATATGTTTTGCCTTTGGGTTATGTGGAAGTGAATGTTAGCAAGGAAGTATTCCCAGGCTTCCAAGGTCTCCCCCTCAACAATGGCAAATGCCAGTGGCAGACATTCATTATTGACATCCTGAGTCGTGGCAATCAACAATTTCCCTGTATACTTGCCATACAAATGAGTGTCATCAATCTGAATCATGGGTTTGCAAAAATTAAATGCCTCGCAACACTGTCTGAAAGTTCAGAACATGCGATGAAACACACATTTTCCCCGTACCAGTCGATGTGCCACAAAATAATCATTGGTTTGAATATCATAAAAAGAACATGATGAAAAACGAAGCATGTAGCCACACCACCTAGGCAAGAATGCATAAGATTCTTCCCAATCCCCATAAATCATTGCCATTGCTTGCTACTTCGCATACCAGGCCTTACGATATGAAACTCTAAGTCCATATGAATGGGTGATCCTCTCCTGAACCAATGCAATCGACACAGACGGTTCATCCTTAATCATTCCTAACAATGAAAATGTAACATTCACATTAAAATGAACAACCTTAAAGAACCATTATTAAAGACATATAGAGGAAATTTAAAAAATACATACCTACTACAAGTGAAGCAATAACATCATAATCAAGCTGTCTATGACCCTGTGTAATATGGTCATTCAGGCAATTGTGTTTGCCACCCCATCTTGAAACAAGACACTTCTCACCGAATGCTGGTTTAATTACCTTAACCCTCCATGGGCAACCCTCGTTATGAGCAATACACCTCATGCTAAACTTGTTAGGCTTGCTTTCAACCATATATGTTTCTTGATGGTCCTTCATGAGGTTCCGCTTAATTACAATTTGTGCATCCTTTTTGGAGGCAAATTCCTGTTTAGCAAACAACTCATCCCCTAATTGCCATGGACCTTGCACTGAACCGGAACCGGAATCGGTAAAAGATTCTTCTTCGCTTGGATGACTCCAATTAATATATGTGTAATGAGGAATTTCATCCCAAAAAGGACCGACCTCAGCACCTTCAAATACAAAATCAGTTGAATAAACATATCATGCAAACTAAAATAATATAACATACACATATACAAATTTTAGACCACTTCATCATTCATTTCAGTCATGTAACATACCTTCAACAGGTTGTTCTGATTGTGTACATCCAACGTCCGGATGAAGATGGATTTGAGACGACCCCACATCAGTGTTTGATTGGAATCCAGTCGCATGCACATCATCATCGTCATCATTATCCGACGAAGTACCATCCTCCTCAACAAGACAATCTTCCATTGCAATGTTTTCATCATCGTCATCCATAACCCAAGTTGGGTCATGCGAATCTTCCGCAGAGACGTTTACAAATGGAGCAGCATATGACGATGTAGGCATAGCAAAATTTAAAGGAACTGACCTGATGGGTAAAACATCCTCTGCTATAGTAAAGTCCACGTACAACTCTAGAAAATCTTTCCTTGGCAACTTGAAAAATTCTTCCATTAGCAATTCTATGTCTTCATTATCCACAATTTGAAAACCCATGTACTATTCACGTTTCCATAATCTTCCCGTAAGCAAAGTGATACATTGGTCATCTTGCAGACCTAATTTTTGTCGTATCTTCTGATGTAATTCACCCAGTGTTAAGCTTCGCTTAATACGTGTATGCCCTTTCTCCCCTTCAAAAACAACACTCTGCCGCCTCTCAACTTTCCTTCCATTAAAAAATAATACAACACGAGCAAACTCCTCACCACCTGAACTCATTTCTTCCAGTCAACAAAAACAAAAACTTCTTGGCAAAGCTTCACTGTAGAGATAAATTTTATAAAATTTTGTTAGAATATGTTATTACCATTACTAATAAATAAATAAATTCATAAAACAAGATAAACGACATTGTTCGGGTTACAAAAAAAAACAATAAAACAGAGATTCATAGAGATACTTTAACAACCCTACCCTAAAAATTAATCCCTCAGCCCTAACCGACCATAACCCTTAAACCCTTAAACCTTAAACACTAAAACCTACACCCTAACACGTAAAACTTACACCCTAAACACTAAAACCCTAACGCTAGACCCTAATACATAACATTTTACTACAAAACTAAATTAAACCCTGACCCTTAAACCCTAAATTGAACTAAATAAATTTAGTAAACTAATTTTAATTTAACAACCAAACCCTAAACCCTAAAATGTAAACCATGTACCCTAATCCTTAAACCCTTAAACCTTAACCCGTAAACCTTAAACACTAAAACCTTAACCCTAGACCCTAATACATAACCGTTTACTACAAAACTAAACTAAACCCTAACCCTTAAACCCTAAATTGAACTAAATAAATTTAGTAAACTAATTTTAATTTAACAACCAAACCCTAAACCCTAAAACCCTAAACCTTAAAATCTAAACCCTATACCCTAACCCTTAAACCCTTAAACACTTAACCCTTAACCCATAAACCTTAAACACTAAAACCTACGCCTACACCCTACACCCTAAAAACTAAAACCTTAATCGTACACCCTAAACCCTAAACTAAACTAAACCCTAGACCCTAATACCTAACATTTTTCTACAAAACTAAATCATAAACCCTAAAATAGTTCTATGTAACAGTCGCTAGCAATTTCACATGGCCCTAACAATTTAATAATATAACATATTAACTAATATGCATAATTAATAAATTAACTTACTTGTTGGCAGAGCTTCGCTACAGAGATAAGTCACTCACAAACCTAGACTTCAGAAACTTTTAGGGAGAAGGCGAGACAGTAAAAGTGACGAAAAAGTAAAAAATTTCAGCGTATAAAAGAGAGAGACACACCCAAAATGGGCGTGACTGGTCACACCCAAATTAGGCGTGACACCCCCCTTAGTCACGCCTAATCTGGGCATGACCAGTCATGCCCATTTTGGGCGTGTCTCCCTGCCCCAAATTTGTAATATGTTTCAAAACAGTCCCAAATTCGTAATTTTTTTATTAAAAATGTATTATTTTGATTTTTTTGCCTTACAATATTGAATAACTTTATACTCCATTAGCTCATACACCTCTTTCTATCTCTTTCTTTTTACTTTACTTGAAAACTGACGAATAAGAAACAAAATTCATTAGAATCAGAATTTTTCATCTTTTTATTTGCAGCAGTATATTTTAAACCTAAAATAGATCCATTTTTATTCTGGTGCATGTTTTGAACACCCTTTTTCCATCAACTATATGTTGGAGTGTCTTGGTTTTAACACCACATGGAGGGATGGGTTAAAGCGATCATCTACTCTAGTAACCTACCCATTATTGTAAACAGCAGTCCAACCACTAAGTTTCAGGCTCAAAGAGGCTTAAAACAGGGGGATCCCCTTTCACCTCTCGTATTAATAAGGCAGTTGAGGTGGGGATGTTTAAAGGGTTCGGGGTGGATGAAGATATTAATTTTACAATGCTGTAATATGTTGATGACTCACTATTATTCTTCATAGCTTTGAATTAACATCTGGTTTGAGGATTAATTTCTCCAAAAGTAAGTTATTTGGTATCAATGCTCCTTTGAATTTGTTGGAAGGGCCAACAAATTTTCTCCATTTCACAATGGCGTTCTTACCTTTTAAAGTTTTGGGAATTCCTATTGGAATTAACTACAGACGTAGTCATGTTGCATAGGAACCTGTTGTAAACTTATTTCGGAAGAAACAATCAACTTGGAAGGGGAGACAATTGTCTTTGGGAGGAAGGATTACATTGCTCAATTATGTTTTAACAAGCCTACTACTATATTTCTTCTCGGTTTTTAAGGCTCCAAAAAAAATTGTAGCAAATTTGACATCTATCCTAAAAGAATTGTGGAGCGAGACCTCTTAAACAAATAAGATTTGCTGGTCACCTTGGACCAGTGTGTCTATCTAAAAGTGCAGGTGGTCTTCGTGTGAAAATTTTGGTTATTTTTAATCTGAGTTTGTTGCCAAAATGATGGTGGCCACTTCTGTCTGATTCTGGTGCAATATAGCATAAAGTTTTACGGTTTAGATATGGAAAATTTGACTCCTTTTCATATGAAATTCTCAAAGTTAATAAATCTTCACTATGGTGGAGGGACCTCTGAAACAAATAAGATTTGCTTGTTACCTTGGACCATAGAGTATCTACCTAAAAGTACAAGTGGTCTTGGTGTGAATTTAATTTGAGTTTGTAGTCAAAATGGTGGTGGCGACTCTTGTCTGATTGTGGTGCAATATGGCATAACCTTCTACGGTTTAGATATGGAAAATTTGACTCTGTTCATATGAAATTCTCAGAGTTAATAAATCCTCATTATGGTGGAGGGACCTGTGGTCAATTGATGATGAACATGGCTGGTTTAGTTCCTTGGTGCGTAGGCAGATTGGTAACGGGGAAAATATAATGTTCTGGCATGACATATGAGCTAGAAATTTTAATCTGAAGCAGCAACTCCTACGCCTCTTCCAGATTTGTATGGACAAAGATGGTGCAGTTTTTTATATGGGCCTTTGGATGGACTCGGGTTGGAGGTGGAACTGGCCTTGGAGGCAAAGACTGTATGGCTGGGAAGAGGATTTGATTACATAGATGAGAAAGCTTATTATGTACGCAACACTTGATCGTGAGAGTCAAGATTCATGGACTTTGGGTTTTGGAAATTTTACTTTCTCTACTGCTTTAGTGTATTCATTTCTATGCACGTGATCACCTCAATCTGATGCACTCAATGACTTGTTCAAATCCTTTTGGAGAAGTGTTGTCCCTTCCAAGATTTTGGAGTTGTAATGGAAATTAGTTCACGTAAGGTTACCAACCAAAGCCGTTTTACTTAGAAGAGGAGTGAATATTCTTGATGAAGGTTGTGTTTTATGTTCTTCTGTTGCAGAGGATGAGAATCATTTATCTTGCAATACAGTTTTGCTTCAAGGATTTGAAATTTTGCCTATTGTTGGATCGGTATATAACCATGCTTCAACACAACAATATTCCACAACATTTGTTCAGCATACCTTATTTTAAATGAATAACTTTAATCGTAATCATAATAATAATTAACACACAACTATTTTTATATAATTTTATACATTTTATCACTTTAATCATTACAATAACAACCAACACAACTAATTTTATACAATATTACACTAGTTAACTTTAATAATTATTATAATCACAGCATACAAAATTAATTTTACATAATTTTACATTAATTAACTTAATAATATACATTATAAGTTCCAAGATGAGGGGGCTAGGACCCTGCCCGCCCCCACTAGATTTATCTCTGACTGGTGTTAAGGAATGTATCTGAATTTTTCCATAATTTTTCAAGTGATTTCATTATTTTATGTGTATTTTAGAGAATTTGCACTACAGTGTATTTTGAGAAGGAAAAATATTTTTAGTTCATTTGTTTGTGTCAGAAAAATATTTGTTGTAAGATTATGCTTGTAGAGCATGCTTCATTTTCTCATATTTTATTAACTTAATTGATTTTATATTTTAAAATGATTTAATGTTGTTGAAATTAAATTCTCAGTAGAGGAAAATAAATTTAAAAAGGGAATTTGAAGTGTAAATTTTATTTTGGGAAAATTATATGTTGTTCCCCTCACATTGAGGATTTTCTCTGTAACGTCCCACGAAATTTCAAAGTGTTTTACTATTATATTAAAATTTTGGACGTTGTTTCTCTAAAAAAGCTTCCAATAGTGATATTTAATTTAAAATGGCTCTTTAGAAAGTGAATTTTATGAGCTGAATTTATGTAATGTTATATGTATGATGATGAGTGTGCCTGTAAATTGTCATAAAGTTCTAAGTTGTTTTACCAAAGTAAATAATTTTTGGATTGTACATTTCAACACTTTGTAATATGTGGCAACCAGCTTAAATAAATTATTTGGGAGTGATGTTTAATTATTTTAAATTATTATCTGAGTGGTTCTACCCTATAGGGAGACCTCTGCAATTTGTGATGATTTATAGAAATTATTTGCTATATAATGCTATTTATGTTGCATTCAATTGTAATTTGAGTTAATAATTATGAATTTGGATCCAAGAGGGATTGACCCTCTTGGCAAACTATGTGCTGGTAACTCAATTGTGGGGTCCGAATATATTGGTGTTCGTGATGTTTATTTTGGTTTGAAGATTATGGAATCCTTGGTGTAAGGCAAATGGATTCAATGGGTAAGTGCATTTGAGTGGGCAGAACTTGGTTGCAGTACTTAATTATGATTTAGTGTGATAAGGAATAAATGAACACTTTAAAAAAGTGTGTAATTTCATAATTATATGGACTTAGTAGAATTTAGGCACCTAGCATACGTGGACATTACTCTCAAGTTGGACTTAGAATCACCAATAGAACCTTTCCTTGGAGAATCAAGATCATGGACCTGAGAGGGTGAGGAAAACATAAGACTCAATAAAAAGTGATGAGAATATCAACAAAGTTCATGAAGGGTATTGTGGTGCTTGGGACACTTTTATGAAATCCGGTATTTTTCTTGAATGGTCACATTGTTTGTGACTTTAAAGAGGAAAAATGAATGTGTCATCTTTTCTCGTGTTCACTATTAGAATATATAGTTTTAATATCTCTAAGTTAACATCGATTTTTGGAAAAATCGATGTTAACAGTCGCCACATTGATATCGGTTATTTAAAAACCGATGTTAACGTGAGTTTGTTAACATCGGTTTTTGAAAAATCGATGTTGTAAAATTTGATGTTAACGTTGGTTTTCTTAAAAAATCAACGTTGTGTTTATCCTATTTATAGTCTTTGTCCTATTGTCGTGCTCACTTTTCAGTCTCCCTCTTGCTTTGTTTCTGGATTTCAAATCCTCACTCTCCCCTTGGCGTGCTCTCACTCTCACTATGACTTTGTCTCTTGCTCTCGTGCACTCTCACTTTCAATATCACTCTCACTCTGTCTCTCACTATTACTCTCACTTTCATGCGCTCTCAATTGGACTTTCAGTGGCGGCGGCGATTGCCCTTCTCAAGTCTCAACTCTCAACGGTGGCGACAAGGTCGTGTACACCGGAGACGAAAGGTTAGCGTTTCTTATAACATCCTCAATTTTTTTTATCTTGAGTTTGCATTCCTGTTTGAATTATTTGTGGATATGTGATAGTAGTTGGATACAAGAAGGATATGATAGAAGCTAATGAATCCAAGTGGCAAGTTTAGATATGCTTAGACTAGATTTAGTTATGATTAGTGAATTTAAGAAAAGAAATCAATCCTAGCCGTGTAGGATATTGGTTAAAGGCTTAGACTTTAAATGACACATAAGTAGCTATCATATTAATTGAAAAACACATGAAGTACAAGTGGTGTAAATCAAAAGAGACAAAAACTTAAAGAAAAGAATGCAAGTTCACGTGAGATTTTTCAGCAAAATCAATTGAAAATGGAAGTGCAAACCGTGTGTGTGTATACGTGTAGGCTTAAGGAATTGGTGTACAAGAGACAATTGTGCAGCCATGATGAAGGAAATCTTTGCTTTATTAAGTGATAAACATGCATTTAATGAATGAAGACAAAAATATTAGATATTATCTTTAGGCCATGATTACTTAGTTACAATAGAACTAAACTAAGTACTAACTAAGTTCCATTCTAACCAAATTGATCCATATAAATACCTCCTAGATTTAAAAAAATGGCATGTATATGCTTGCTCCCTAACCCACGGCCAATTGCCTTTTCTCCTTGCACTTTGCTGTCATTTTCTCACTTTCTTATTGACTCAAAAATCGTAGCCTTCACTTCTATTGCATCCTTTACTTCTATTTCTTTCTTTTCTTTCTTCCAAAACATGTTAAGACTTCATTCCTTCAAGATTTTAAAGTGTGCAGCCACTTACTTGGAAGAATTGGAAGCAAATTTGCTTAAGGTAGGCTAGGCTTCAATCTTGATTTAAGGGTTTAGTTGGACTAACCTTTATGTTTAATGGTGCATATTTATTGTTGATCATACTAGGCTGAATTTTCAAATCCTTGAAAGGTATTTTATGATGTGTTTACGTTGATTTAAGAGTAGGATATGTTGATAAGTGAAGTGCTGAAATATTAGTGATAATTAGACTTGATTTTGATGATCTTTTGAATTGATTTTGATGACATTGGGACAGCTTATATATATATATATATATATATATATATATATATATATATATATATATATATATATTGGGACTGTTTTAAATTGATGTTGAGAAGTAGAAGTTGAATGATATGTTGAGAAATGGTTTAATTACTTGAGTGGTTCAGTTTTGAGGATTAAGTTTTAGGATGGTAACTAGAAAGGAGAATAAGGTCTAGATTATGTTCTAGTCTTCTTGTGTAAGTGAAAAGAAATTAGAATTTATATTGGAAGGTATATTAGAACTTACTAACTAGAAATCTATCATGTTTTTCTTTAACTTAATGATATTATTTGTCATGCATAAGTTTGCATGAACTTGAATGAAATATATATATATATATATATATATATATATATATATGGCGGTCGAGCCATATATTTGATAATATTATGATTGTTGTAATAAAATTTCCATGAGGTTGTATGAATTTACTCATGGTTTGTGTTACAAAGGAAAAGAATGTATTTATGTGATGATATCTTGAGATTGTTTCTGAATCTAGTACGAGATTTTAGAAACAAAATGGGTACTACATCCAGGCAGAGATGTAGAGACCAGGTGCACATTGGAATTGATCATGCATTGTTTACGTAAGACGATCGTGGTGTACTACACACGGTTAGGGATGTAGAGATCATGTACACTCTAGAATTTCCTCATGCATATATTTGTTTGAATGGTTACTTGCTTATGTGTGTGTGTGTGTGTGTGTGTGTGTGTTGAGTTTATGGAATTTATTTGTGAAGCACTAACGTACTAACCTATTGAATGATTTAGTTTTGCCTACTGAGAAATTTATTTCTTACTAGATTTGTTTTATTTTTTTATATAGATGGCCTCAGTGATAATCTTCCTTGATGCGTTGGATTGGTGGTGGGACCATGATGCAGTTAGAAATTGTTAGTTTTTACTATGCATCCTGTGATTCGTGTGTATGTGTACTTTGGGACACACTTTCCTGTGTTTGTACTCAATAATATGTTTAACCCTAACGATCCTTTTCTGCAATTTCCTCATGTGTATCCTGATCCTCCTATGGAGCCCATTAATATATCCTCTAGCAACAATCTGATGTATCCTCCTTTTGTACCCGTCCCTGGAGAAAATGTGAATCCTAATGATGAATCAGATCTTGAGGAAAGTTTTGCTGATAATTTATGAATCCAAGCAAGTGTATCTTCTGGTCCACGAAATCTACTAGGGGTTAGTCCTAGTAGTAAAATGAATAATTTCACTGTTGCATAATGCTTCTATATATAGGGTTTGCTAGACTTATGGTTTGTAGTAACTTTATATTTTGCTCTCTAATTAGGATGTATGGTTAGTAATATTTGAACTCATGGCCGGTAAATATATATATGGTATGTAATGAAATGACGATGTATATTATGTAACTTAAACGTGTGCACCTTATTTTTAAAATTATACTAATATACTCTCATTTAAAATAAACAGAAATAAAATTTTAATTTCTAAAAATATATTAAGACGTTACATTTCTCTACTTGCTTACAACATGTTTGACGATATGTGTTTGGGATTAGGGTTAAAATCATTATTTCTTTCGATTTTTGTACTAGTTTCTATCATTGATGCAATGCAAATGAGACGAATGCTGGTTTAGATGCCAAGATACTTGCATAGTGTTAGAGTGTAATTTTATAATGCCTTTTTTTTGTGTAATTGCTAGTGAAAGAGAGAGAAAGATAGAGAGAGTGACATTTTCTTTTTCTTTTTTTTTTGTGTAGTAAATTTCTCTCTGTTTGAAGTCTCACCCTTACTCAAAATTCCTGCAAGGTCTGGACGAACCCATTTGGTAGTGGGTTAGTTGGATATGGACCACCTATACATAACATAAGGTCCAGCCTAAGCATAGATTCACATGCATCAAATTGAAAATCAACATTTGTACCATGACTTATGAAAAAATAGAAGGATTAAAATCTTAATTAAATGTTTGTTCAGGACCTATATTGAGATTGTTGCTTTCAATTTATGTTAAGATTGTTGTTATCCTATATCTATAGTTGTTTATGTTGAGATTGTGTCTTTGAATTTATGTCAAGAGCTACATTCATTATCGTTCTTCCTAAATAATTATTCGTGCATTGCAAGCTATATTCATTATCCTAATATAGCAGGACATCCATATTTTATGTTCACATCTTGCAACTATTTTTCACAATCCTAGGTGTTGAATTCAATATAATTAATTATATTGTAGAAACTGATGTTGGAAGTGCATTAACTCCTGTTATACAAATTTGACTTTAGAATATATTCATAATTTGAATGCTTGAATTGTGTTAGTGTTGGTGTCATAATTAGTATCACCCCAATTGTGTGAATAGAAAAAAGTGTACAAATTGCCAGGGACTAAGTGTTCATTGATCTCATAATTTGGGACTAAGTGTGCATTCATAAATTTGTCTCTTCTAGACTTGCCCATATGGCATCATCCGTGGTCAATTTGATCTACTTAATATTTAAGTAGTTTGACTAGCTACTTGATATTATTTAGTCCTTCAAATATTTTTGTTTTAGTCCTTTAAATATTAGACATTGCATCAATGTTATGCATGTGGATATGTGTGTGACAATGTCATTGGCATGCTTCTTAACATTCAAGGCAAGACAAATGATGATTTTAATACTTGTCAAGATCTAGCTTAGATGGGTATACGTGACTAGTTACATCCAAGGTATGATGGTAAGAAAATGTACTTGCCTCCAGCATGTCACACTTTGGCAAGAAATAAGAAGATAAGTTTCTTTCAGTGTCTACGCCGTGTCAAAGTGCCACAGGGATACTCTTCAAATATTAAGAGCCATGTGTAAGTCAAAGATCTGAAACTAGTTGGATTAAAGTCTCATGATTGTCACGTCTTGATGCAATAACTGTAAGCCATGGCGATTCGAGACATTTTGCCTAACAAAGTGAGGCATGCTATAACTCACCTGTGCTTTTTCTTCAATGCCATTTGTAGCAAAGTCGTCGACCCTGTAAAGTTAGATGACTTAGAAGACGAGGTTGCAATTATCTTGTGTCTGTTAGAGATGTATTTTCCTCCTTCATTTTTCAACATCATGGTTCACTTAATTGTTCATTTGGTTAGGGAAATTAAATTGTGTGGTCTCATTTATTTACTATGGATGTATCTGGTTGAGCGTTACATGAAGATCTTAAAAAGGTATACAAAGAATCTACATCATCCTAAAGCATCCATTGATGAAAGGTACATTGCAGAAGAAGCTATTGAATTTTGTTTAGAGTACATTGAAAAGGCAAAGCTTGTTGGGCTTCCCAATGACGATATAGTGGGAGGTAAGGGTTCACGAGGACTGCATGCTATAAATCCTAGTCTAGAGGAACTACAACAAGCTCATTTGTATATACTGAATAGTAGTAATGAAGTCCTATCATACATAGTTTGTCACGAAACCTTAGTCAAGGAAAGTAACCCAGAAATGAAAATAGGCTGTTGAAAGAGCATAATAAGACTTTCCTGAATTGGTTTAAAGATACAATATTTGATGATGATAATGTCTCTGAAACAATAAGGAAGTTAGCATATTAGCCTAAAAGAAATGTTAGAAGTTGGCAAGGATACAATATCAACAAGTATTCATTTTACACCAAAGAACAAGATGACAAAACCACAATGCAAAATAGTAGGGTTAGACTTAGGGCTAAATCCCAACACTTTACTACTATACATGATCACAATCCCCATCTGGCATCCATGCCTTACTTTGGAGTCATTGATGAAATCTGGGAGCTTAATTATGTTAAATTCACTATGTGTGTATTTAAGTGTAAGTGGGTTGATAACAATATCGGTGTGTGAATTGATGATTTGGGATTTACTTTTGTACATCTTAAGAAGCTAGCTTATTAGAATAAACCTTTCATCATGGCAGAACAAGCTAAACAAGTGTTTTATGTTCAAGATCCTTGTGATGAAAGGTGGTCAATGGTTCAACATGGAAAAATCATTGGTATTAATGTTGAAGATGATGATTCAACCTTTGATATTGGTCTCACTCCTTTTTTGACACAAATCCATAACATCAATGGAGAAGAAGTTGACGACGTTCGTGCAAATCGTAATGATCATGATGAAGGAGAATTAATTAACATTGTTTAATGTAATCTTTTTTTTATATTTACTTGTTTTCACATTTACAATTTGATAACTTACTTTACTTTTCACTCAACATTAATTAATGTTGTTTTCAATAGACACATGACTACACCATCGAGCTCCCCTCCTCCTCCTGAGTCAATACCTTCATTGTCTACATCGAAGAAGACTAGAAAAGCAACACGACTGATGTCATTGGCTACCAGACCCATCGGTGTCAAGAGAGCAGTGGGTTCATGTGGATCTGCCACTGGGAAAGCTGATGGTCCCCACAAAAAGAAATTGAAGATGTTTTTGGGGATCATCGCTCAAGACAAGGTAGATGTTATAATTAGTAACTGGAAGGAAGTTCCTACAGCTCAGAAGGATTTGATTTGTGAGGACATTCAGGTATTAGAATTAAATGTTCAATGTCAATGTAATTCGTTGTACAAAAACAATTAAAATGTTATTGTAACGATTAATTTTTTTTTTTTGTATCGTAAGTTGAATTTGATATACCAGAAGCGTCCGACCAAAGGACGAAGAAGAAAATCCTTCAGACAATAAGAGAGCGATGAAGGCAATGTAAATCAAATTTGACCTCCAATTGGGCTCTGGCACAAGGCAAGGAGGAGGACGACGACGACACTTTCTGTGAGAAATATGGTATCAACAAAGAAAAGTGGCACCAGTTTTGTCAGAGTCGCAGAGCCGCTTCGTGGGAGGTTAGTTGACTTGCATTGTTTATGAATTTGACAATTATGCAGTATTTTCAAGTGCATTTTGTGGACAAGTATCTGTGTAATTGTGATAGGATGTTAGAAAGAAGGCTCAGGCCATCCAAAAACTAAACACTACCCCTCACTGTATTGTCTCATGGGGGTTATGATTTATTAGAACAAAAGTTAATGGAGAAAAAACAAAAGCAACGATTGGCGGAAGCACAGAAACAATCGCTCATTCTCCATCTCCAGTTGACGTGGAAGATGGCTCACACCAAAAAAATAGGAGACATGACATCTGAGGCGGCACGTGAAATTTTTGAAAGGATTGTAAGTTAATTATTTGTTTCAATTGTCATTAATTAAATTTGTAAACTCATGCAATATTTTATTCATTACAGGATACCCTGGAAGAGCAATGTACACATGGTAGCTTTGTGTCCCATGGACGTCAGGAAGTACTGACTTCTGCCATTGGGCAACTAGAACACCCTGGTCGAGTCCGTGCTGCTGGAACTAGCGTGACGATCAAACAATACTTTGGATCGGCCTTAGAAAGCTCCCACACGTCTACGTCAATGAAGCCAGAAGACTTGGATCAACTGAAACAGAATATTAGGGACGAGCTAAAGCAGTCAATCATTGAAAAAGTGA
The DNA here is from genome assembly GCA_013407115.1 of Glycine latifolia. NCBI lineage: Eukaryota > Viridiplantae > Streptophyta > Magnoliopsida > Fabales > Fabaceae > Glycine > Glycine latifolia. The sequence goes on from QARZ01040551.1 coordinate 54,746, forward strand.
CTCTACAACTACTATTGTCATTCAGCAAAATGCAATCCTAGGGATTCATACCACCTCTTGAAGTTGAGGTTGATCCTTCTAGTGTCATGTTAGCACGAAGGAAAGTTGTGTCGATCCCTCGGGGCAAGACCCAGACACGGGTACAGCAGACAGACGTGGGTTCTAAGTTGATGACAATCCTCCCTGCCTAGTTGCCCTTGGAAGAGTTTATGAAGGATCGACAACCGTGCACAACATCCCTTTGGTCAATGATTAGGTGAAGGTGGGTGTTAAGGAAGTTTGAGATGCTAATGTTTGCGTCCATGTACCCATTGAAGAGGTTCAGCTAGTGGGGCATGCCCTTAATGCCTTCCTTGCTTAGTCGAAACATCTTTGACAACCTATTTCAAAAAAGGTATTTCCTTTTTGTTGCGTTTATTATCATTTAAAAAGGATTTGTTACATATAAAGTGTTAACTGTCATTGACTGACATTTATTAATTGTGTAGGATAAACAAGGACTTGAGGGACTGGCAAAACCTGTAACGACCCGCCTCGTCGCTACAATATCACTAACTCTTAATCGTGCAACTTCAATTTTTAATAAAACTTCATTAATTTGATTATGAAAATGATGGTAAATTTTTCGCGATAATACAATTATCATACACATATTACAATTACATATTTAAACACATTATACATATATATTAAATTAGTACATGTCATCCACATGTCAGAACTTCCTTTAGCTTTACGTGTATATACACCTGAAATTACATATCAACAAAAAGCCAAAGACTAACTAAGAGAGAGTTGATTAACAAAACACAACTCTTTCTCCAAAAAGGAATCCAACGTCATCACGTCGGCTTGGCGGCTCCAACCAAAAAGAAGATCTCCCTCCAAAGTCACCTACTGCTGCTTATCTACTCCCACAAACGAAAGTTCGCAATCATCACAGGTACCAACCACACGGTACAACAAATGCAAGGGTGAGTTTATTATATAAAAACCAACAAACATCAGATAGTAGCAATTGGGAAGGAAACAATATTACCCACCACAATCATTAACAAAAATCCATGATTCCAATACACACTCAACAAACCAATCATCCAATGCATTTCACAACTCAAACAATCATGCATAGAATGATGCATGCACCTGACTCATCTATCAGCATGCAATGTGGTACTATCACTGGAAATAGCCTCTCACAGGAAAAATGATTCACTGCCTATCAGGGCCATCCTGTCGTGCACTGGCCATTCCCCCACCCGGTGATCAGGCAGCGTCGGAAGGGAATTCCAAACCTGATGACCCCTTAGTACCTGCATTCTCAACCCACTGAAACCCATAGGTACGAGTATGCCTTCATTCTATTTCCACACATACAAATGAAGTATGAAACATGAGCATCATCAATGCATGACCCGGCTAGGAACAAATCCTTCCTCGCAAGGGTAACCCGTCATGCACCCCCCATGTACATACGTAACACACCCATGTGGGCTCACCAATGCACTGACCGTGGCTAGGAACAAATCCATCCTCGCAAGGGTAACCAACCGGTCATTGCATCCTACGTGTACATACACAGCCTACAACCATGGGCACCATCAATGTATGACCTGGCTAGGAACAAATCCTTCCTCGCAAGGGTAACCCGTCATACACCCCCATGGGTATCCATGTATATCCACACACAATGACATTGTTCACATGAACATTATCTCTCATCAATGTCATTATCAACCTCAACATTATATCATCTCAATATCATCATCATGCATATCAATATCATCTTATTTGAACATCATCAACTACCTCAATGGCATCTCAATTTCAATGTCATCAACGACATCACAAGCAATCACATTTCACATTTATACACAATACATATGCCTGAGATTCACATTCCCCAGGTCTTCAGACAACCCAAATTTCATACATTCACAATTCATCATATCACAAGACTGATATTTTTAGGAAAATTCTAAATTAAAGAGGAGAACTACAATATATAAAACACACTTTTATGCCCATTTAAAAATTTAATAAAGAATTAAATAAGAAAACATATTATAAAAATTTGGGCAGAGTCTCCTCTGTAATTAAGACTTTTCCCAAAAATCCAATCATTACAACAATAATATCATTCACAGTTTTATCTATCAACAAGCCAATTCATCGCATCCCATTAGTTAAAAGCAGTTTTTCTTGAAAACAAGCACACACAGGAACAAACATACATCAATCATAAATACATCGCATCCCATTAGTTAAAAACGTAGTTTTTCTTGAAAACCAGCACACAGCAGGGACAGGCAGATATCCTCATAGTTGGACTCCCTGGCCCCCAACTATGGTACCAAAACTATAACTAAATAATAAACTCCCCTTACCTAACTAGGAGTTCTCCTGTTAAAACCTCACAATGTTGTTTTGGAGATCCTTTAATATGCGTGTTTTCATCCAAACGCAGAGCTCTATATACCAAATTGAAGACAATTTAATATAGATTTCCAAGGTAAGATCAATATTAACATTTGGGGTCAAATACCCACTCAAATCAAAAAGAGGCTAAAAAGGTATTTTGGGAGTTTACATCAAAAGACATCATTTTGAAATTTCGATCACACCAATGCGACCAGGGTTCAACAAGGATCACAGAAATTATATCAGTTTCATAAAAAAGAGGATTTTATAACATCTCATTTTTAAAGGGTTTTTCAAAGCAAGTGTAAAACTTCCAACAACGGTACCCAAAACACAAGAGACACTAATAGAAGCTTAAACTAGCTAGGAGAAGACAAAAGAAACTAGGATTACCTCAAGGAAACCAAGAAAGGAGGATTGAGAGCTCCGTTCTCTACCAAAACTTTGAGAAGATTTTTAAAGATTCCGCTCCGATTAAAGGTTCTTCTCTGTGCCGGGGTCTCGTGGCAAGCAACGGCGGCTCGTGGGTGTCTCTGATGGCTATGGGTGGTGGAGGAGGGTGGTGAGGGAGCTTGGATCTGTTTGGAGGAGGAAGAACCTCCATTTTCGTGACTTGGAAGCTTTAAAACATATTCAGCACCGCCTCCACTCGCCCAGGCGAGCCAAAGTGCCTGTAAAATTCGCCTGGGCGAGCTAACCAGATTCTAGAATTTTCTGCTTCAGTGAAAAATTAATTTCTCACGTTCCAGACATTATTTTGATAATCCCAATGGTAAAATGTTACAGATGTGGGTTAGGAAATAGTTGAAGATGATCCAACGGTTAACCAATCCAGAATAAGTATTTTACTGAAATAGGTTTTCGGGTCAAACTCATAATCACTCAATTACAACGCAGCTCGAACAAACTCTACATACTTGACATTTACACCAAGCAATGGCACATGGATAACTCACATAACATTTCAACTAATCCTAATTAATAAATTAATCAAATCATACAAGGAATATATCACATATATATTTTAAGTTACCGAAATTTCAGGGTGTTACAAAACCTGTACATAAGCTGAAACTTAATGACGATCCCCTATACCAGATCGCATTGATGATCCCCATGCTTTTCCTCAGGCTGATGCTAGTGTCGTGGGATACTACTTTGTTTGGGGTGTATAATGAGGACTTCCCTTGTACATAAAGCATAAAGATATTTTTGAAATAATACACGGTGGCCAATGTCTCAACATCTCTGTTTTACAAATATGGATTATGTAAGTCACTTTACATTACAGTCCATTACATAACTAATTGTTTTAAATTGATGCATAATTTACTTTATTTTAAAACAATAGGCTACTGCTATATGGATTACAGTTAAAATAAGTCATTTAAACAATGGTTGATGTCTTCAAAATTACATTTATTACTAAGTACACTAATTTCCATTTAACTTTGAATATGTTATTGAATTTAGTGTAATAAGCAAAGAGGAAACACTGAGTGTGACTATTATGTCATGATTGGATGTCAATGATAGTACAAGGAGGTTTCAGGGATAACTAGAAGATGGTAATTGTTTACTTCAAAACTAATTTTATTTGTTATACTTGTTTTTATTTATACATATTAAGTTATGTTTTATTATATCATACAATATTTTACTGATTAAAGGCCATTGGAACCAAAGAGATAAAGGCAATTCAGATTCAGTGGGCAACATTTCTTCTTAGAGTTAGAAATAAAACACTAGGTGGTTAAGAGGGATTTTAACAATTATATATATTTTTAATTACAATTGGTTATAGGAAATGATTTTATGTATTGATATTATTGTTTTTACTTATAATTCATAGATGATTTGTACTGTATTGTGATTGGTCTGTTTTTTCATTTGCAGGTAAAATTTAAAAAATAGACAGTATACTAAAAAAATTTAAAAAAAATCAACATCGATTTTTTAAAAACCGATGTTGTGGTGTTATGTTAACGTCAATTTTTAAAACCGATGTTAACCTTGATACTTTCAATGTCGGTAGTTTCAACATCGCTTAAAAATCGATGTTGAATGTCCAAAAAACCCAATGTTGAATGTCATTTTTCTAGTAGTGGTTGATTGATGATCATGGTGGATGTGCTATGTTGGTGATGTCACATGTAGAAACACGTGCTTTTCAAGAAAATGCAAGTAAACTGAAAGTTGTGTATGTGATTTTGCACATAGAGATGACACGTATTTTAAGGAAATGCAAATGAACTATGAAAGTTGTGTACGAGATGTGGCACATAGAGATGACACATTTTGAGGAAATGCATACGAGTTGTGAAACTTGTGTATGTGATGTTACACGTAGAGATGACACACATTTTGAGAAAATGTAAGTAAACTATGAAAACTAGTTGTGAAAATAAGTTGTATGGAGATTCTAACTGTGAGAAGTTGAGCTTTGAGGAATGGGGCTAGGTTAGCAAGACAATAATGATGTTGTGTTGAAGACATAGGTCTTCGGGTTAATTAAATTTGGAGATTCAGGTGGGGTCTCATGCTCATGTGGGATAGTGTCACCTAATTGTCATCGTATGAATCATTGACATAGGAACCCCACAATAACTTGTAAAAGGACAACCATGATGGGGAGAATTGTGTGCGGTGTCAATCCTAAGAGGACGTGGATGACTATAAAGTGGTACCCAAAGGATGCTAGTTGGCTTGTTTTGTTGCTTAGGATGTGGTGCTGAGTTGTGACTTGTGATGGATTTACTAAGACGACTTGGCAAATCTAGCAAATATAAGGCATATCCATGTTTGATAAGAGCCTTGTTGTAACATCCCAAAACTTTGAATATTAGGAATTTTGTAATATTACTATTAAAAATAATAGTAATAATAATGTAGAAAAAGAATGAATTAAATTAATAAAACTAGAATGAAAGGGAGAATCAATAAAATTACGAAAAAACACTCTTTTTCTAATTAAAATAAATAAAGTCAACTATAGTCAACCTAAGACATTATAGTCAATGGAAAGAAATTGACTAAGTCAACTCATTAATGACAAAATGGGAATGATGGCTAGTTTTATTTTAAATAAGGAATTTAACTAATAAATGAACTTAGTTAAGACTAGAATTAATAGTCTAGAATAATTAGAAACTTAGATTAAGAGGACATGAAGTATTAATTAGGGAATTAGGATTAATTTAAGACACCTAAGCTATTAGGCCCTCCTCATCTAAGTGAAATTAAGACCTAATATAAGAGGCAACACCAACCCTAGCACTACCTAGGGTGGTGTGCCATTTTCTTTCTAGCTTGGAGGCTAAGTAGGGTTCATTGAAGGCAAATTGCGAAGCTTTTGTACGTAAATCCCATCGAAACCTTGTCATTTCCATCATCTTTTTTCCATTTCTAAGACCAACTTCTTATTTTCCCTTACCAATCAATTTGTATGTTTAAGTACATTCTTTGGTTGGAAGCAAAGTGTAACAACCTGCCTCGTCTCTACGATATCACTAACTCTTAATCGTGTAGATTTCAATTTTTAATAAAACTTCATTAATTTGATTATGAAAATGATGGTAATTTTTTTTGCGATAATACAATTATCATACATGTATTACAATTACATATTTAAACACATATGTACATATACATTAAATCAGTACATGTCATCCACATGTTAGAACTTCCTTTAGCTTTACATGTATATACACCTGAAATTACATATCTAACAAAAAGCTAAAGAACTAACTAAGAAAGAGTTTATTAACAAAACATAACTCCTTCTTCAAAAAGAAATCCAATGTCTTCACGTCAGCTTGGCGGCTCTAACCGAAAAGAAGATCTCCCTCCAAGGTCACCTACTGCTGCTCATCTGCTCACACGAACGAAAGTTCGCGATCATCACAGGTACCAACCACACGGTACAACAAATGCAAGGGTGAGTTTATTATATAAAAACCAACAAGCATCAGATAGCAGCAGTTGGGAAAGAAACAACATTACCCACCAATATCATTAACAAAAATCCATTATTCCAATACACACTCAATAAACCAATCATCCAATGCATTCACAACCCAAACAATCATGCACAGAATGATGGATGCACCTAACTCATCTATCAGTATGCAATGTGGTACCATCCTCATGGAAATAGCCTCTCTCAAGGAAATGATGCAGTAGCTCGTCAAGGTCACACTGTCGTGCACAGGGCGCTCCCCCC
>QARZ01040553.1:0-10682 GCA_013407115.1 Glycine latifolia
GTAATCCTGTCTTACACAGATATTAAATTCATGATGATAATTTTTAATTTTTAATAGATTATTAATTATTTAGTTTAAATTTTAATAAACATGTCAATAAATATTTAGATATATTTTTATATACACGTGTGCTCTAAAAAAATGTTATTATTGGGAACATTGTCCTGGATATGACATTCCTTTATTTTAGTTATGTCTTTCATGTTTCCTTTTGAATTTCTTTTTAGAAAAAATTGATTTAGTTCTTTTTTTGTGAAATTTGCACACTTGATTTTTTTTTTTTATTATCCATGGGAATTGTACCTACTGAGTTATTCTCCCTTGACTCGCACGCTCGATTTTGGATAACAAAAATTGTGCGAAGTTGTTTAATTATAATTAAATTTATTTATTTTATTCAATTTACCTTTTTAAGCTTTAAACGTCATCTAAATATGTTTAAACTGTAAAAATTAATATTAAAAAACCTCATCTAATTTTGGATGAAATTGAAGGAAAAAATTATATTAATATTAATTATTTAAACTGATACTTGATAATTTGATTAATTTCATATTAAATTATTTTCAAAATGTAATTCCAAATATATTTGCAATATGATATATATTTTTTACTTTTAACTTGGATTATTTTAATATATATATATATATATATATATATATATATATATATATATTAAGTCATTTACCAACATAAATTTTGTTTTTAGTTTTATTAGGGTTAGTTCTATTTTAAATTAAATTAGTTCCAAAAATAACTTGTTCATTAAATATTTTTCATGAATAAATGTCATAAGAAATGAAACTTTATTAAAATCAATAAAAAATATTTTTTATGATTAAATTTCAATCAAATATTAATAAACGGATATATTTTCATCAATGATAATATCTTGTATAATTTTCATGTGTAAAGTATAAATTTTAGTGTAGTAAAAAAATTATTAAATAGTTTTGTATAATTATTTTATAATAATCATTATTAAAGGATGCAATAATGTCATATTATTGTTGAACTAAAATATACACCACATAAAACTTATATAAGAAAAATAAATGCATATAATTTGTGTAAAATTTAGTTTCAAAGTATTTTTATTAATTCGATTGAAACAAATATATTATAATTAAGATAACTATTTAAAAATAGATATTATTAATAAATAAATAAAATATTGATTGTATTTATTATTTTGGAAGGAATGAATATGGTGTTAACACTTGACATCATTCCTTATTTATAAAACCTTCTTTTATATAATATGATAGATGACAGATAACATATTTTTAGAAGGAGTTATCTTTGAAAATTTTCTTTTTTCATAATTGCAAAATAAACACTACATGTGTATCTCACACATTATTGTCTAAATCAACAACAATATATGTAGTTTTTTCATATCGCTTGTATTGAACTAATTCTCTCCTAGCAACAATCAGTCCAATAATGTCTACAAATAAATAGAATAATATAAGAATGCTATTAAAATGATAATTAATAATAGTTTTTTGCTAATTAAAAAATAAAATAAAACTGTTAATTAGTCAATTAAAAATAGTTTTAATATATTACATACTAAACATGCATAATTGGTACTTGCTTCAAAAATATTTATATAAGGTGTGACATTAAAACTCATAAAACAAAATAGATGAATCAACAATTGACTTTATAGAGGTAATTGACTTAAAATATGACCGACATTGATGCTTGATGGCTTTGTATATATAATTGTTCAACACTATTGTTAGATTGCTAATCTCGTAGTAGGTTCCTCCCCTTAAGAGTATTTGAAAATTTTCAACCTAATTACTCTCAGGGTCGGCCCAATGTATTTAGATGCCTAAAGGAAATTTTAAATTGAGGCCTTTTTAGTCTAATTCTTTTTATAATAATTAAGTATGTCAATTGTATCATTTTCTACTTGTATAACTTCTCTTACAATTTTTAGTTCTGTAAATAAATCTAATTCATCAATATCCGAGTGATTATTATGTTTTAATGAACGTTCAAGGTTAAGACGATATTCTTACAAATTATTACTATCCAAAGACTTCAATTTCTTAATGCTAAATAGAAAACCAAAAATATCTTCATATATTTTAAATTGTTAAAATATATTTCTTAATGCGGTAATTGCTTGATCTATTATATACAATAAGTAATCAATTTTAAATGATTCTTTAGGTGATTTTACAACTTCATTATCAATATTCTCATCAAATTATTTGTTTCTACTAATAACACGTTTTTCTCGAAAATTAGGTTCTATATCCATTTCAGTAACAATTTCTTTGGCAAAAATTATAGCATTTTCGAATCCATATTCTCTATATTTTTCAAAAAAAGAAACAAGACCTTTCAATTGTTCTATAGCAGCATCCATATCCATATCTTTTGATTGTAACTTTTTACTAATGGAATTTACAGCAAATAATATGTCATACCAAATAGTCATACTTAACAAAAACTCAAAATTTTCAAGCTCATAAGTTGCTAAACAATCAGCTTCGCTTTTTATTTTAAGATCATCATTAATTTCATCTCATTTTAATAAAGCATCTCTTATTTGTGGAGTTTGAAATCTTAAAGCTTTTATACTTTCAATATGACATTCTCATCGTGTTTGTGACAATGGTTTGAGAGTTAGGCTAGGAATATGATCTTGTAGAATTTTTCATCTTTTTGTTGAAGAAGAAAATAGAGTATCTATGTGTTGTAGTACTCCAAAAAAAGATGTAGCTTTAGGACAAAAGTTAGTTGTAATGCCTTGAAATTTTGATAACTAAAAATAGATGTTTGATTTATTTCTTGATTTATTTAATTACTTGATTAATTTGGACTAAGTTGAAGTATTGTGTGAATTATCCTTCTACAACTATTTGGTGTGAATTTTAGGTCATATGGAGTTTGATTTATCTTTGTTGGAATAACTCGCGTAGCGACGTCAACTCGCTAAGCGCAGTTCCACCCACAAGAAATGATTCGCTTAGCGACACCGGCTTGCTAAGTGTAATTCCAACCATAAGAGAATTTTTGCTTAGTCCGAAATGTCTCGCTTAGTGCCAAAAGTTAAATTTCGCTTAACGAGTCTCACTAAGTGAGTCTTGCAAGTTATAAATACAACTAGCTACATGAAAAGCATGATTTTTAACCCTCTTCTCCCCCAAACCCTCACCTAAAACCCTAAACCTCCTCCTCCACCAATGGCCATCGGCGACCATCACGAGTAGCCACTGCTTGCTACCAGACCACCACATGGAGTAAAGCCCTTTAATCGAAGCGGAATCTTCAAAATGCAACTCGAGGATTCGATAGATAACATAGCCCTTGAGCCTCCCTTCGCAATTTCTTCAAGGTAATTGTAATTTATATGCCTTCTCCTAGTTAGATTGAGCTTATCATTGCATCTCTTGTGAGTTGGTTATCGTTATTGGATGTTTATACGTTTCCTTTGAAATACCCTTGAAAATAATACGTTGTAAAAGTTGTCTTTTATAAAATTGATTATGTTTTTGTGACCTTTGTTGAACCTCGATCACATTGGTGTGATCGGAATTTCAAAATGACGTATCTTTGATATGGATCCCACAAAACACCATTTTAGCCTTTTTTTTTAAAAATTGAATGTGTATTTGGCCCAGAATGTTAAAATTAACCATGTCTTTGAAATCTATATTGAATTGTCTTTAATTTGGTATATAGAGTTCTGCATTTGGAACAATGAATGTGAACCTAAGATATCTCAAAATAATACTTCGGGGAGCTAACAAGGAGATATAGATAGGTGAAGGGAGTTTTATGGTTAGTTTATTGCTTTTGACACCATAGTTGGGGTATGGGAACCCAATTATGGGGTTGTATGTTTGTCTCTGTTGCATGCTAGTTTTCAAGAAAAGTTGTGTTTTAAACTAATGGAATGCGATATATTTGTTACTAATGAATAAAACTATGAATGATGTTGTTGTTGTATTAATTGAAATTTTGAGAAAAAGTCTTAATTACAAATAAGACTTTGTCCAAAATTTTATATTTGTTCTCTTATTACTTCTTTTATTAAAATTTAAATGGGCTTAAAATATAGTTCTTCTTTTTAATTTAGAATTTCTCCTAAGATATCATTCTCTTTATATTATAAATTGTTATTATATGTAATTTATGTTGTCTAAAGACCTAGGAAATGTAAATCCCAGACATGAGTTTATATGTATGTATGTAGAATGTGATTTGCTTGTGATGTTGATGACATTGAGATGAGATGAGATGATGTTGATGTTGATGATGACATTGAGATGAGATGACGTTGATGTTGATGTTGATGATGACATTGAGATAAGATGATATTGATGTTGATGATATCATTGAGATGATTACATGTTATGTATATACATGGGGTGCAGTGACCCGTCTGAATATCTCTGGAGAGGGAAAGAGATTTGGTTTAAAAATTATACGTGTCCCTGGAGAGGGAAAATGACTGTTTAATTTTTTTTAACTATTTAAGGTTAGTGCATTGTTGGAGCCCATGTTTCATACTGTGTAATTATGTGGAAATAGTTTAAACTTTTTCAGTAAGTACGTGTGATTTTTCATAAGGAAAAATCCTGGTACTTGAGAGCATATTACTCGATTTAGAACGTCCTTAAGACTCATGCTGATCAACATGGGGGGAGTATCCTGTGCACGACTGAGTGGCCTCAACAGTTACTGCTAAGTTTTCTTAAGTGAGAGTGTCATGAGGACGCATTTAGGCTTAGGCTATTTCCTGATGAAGGGTACCACATTTCATTTTAGAGTTCAAGTGTATGCATCATTCCAAGCATAATTGATTTGAATTGTTAAAAAGTTGATGACTAGTTTGCAAAGTGTATGTTGAACTGATAGATTACTAGGAATGATTATGGTTATTTGCTATTTTTTTTTTTCTATTCATTGTCATTTGATGTTTATTTATCTTTTACAATAAACTCACCCTTACATTTTGTATGATGTGGTTGATGCCTGCGATGATCTCAAACTTTCGTTCGTGGGGGCAGATGAGCAACAATAAATGTCTTTGGAGGGAGGTCTTTTGTTGGAGCCGCCAAGTCAACATGATAACGTTGGAATTTCTTTTGGGAGAGTTGTATTTTATTATTAAAGTCTTCCTTAGTTAGTTCCTTGATTTTAAAATTTTTTTATTGGGCATGTAAAGTCCAGGTTTAGATATATGTAAAAATTGAATTATACTTTGACATGTGAATGATGCATAATGGTCTAATATATATGTGTGTGTGTATATATACATATATTTATGCATTATTTGGTGAATGTATATTTCAAAAAATTTATCACCATTTTCATAATCAAATTAATAGAACTTTCACTTGAAATTGAGATTTTGCGTTTTAGAGTAGTAATATCGTAGCTACAGGACGGGTCGTTAAATTAGCCATATCACAGAGTGCCAAATTTGGATTATGACAACCACATGGAATATAAAATGATCAAGGGTTAATGTCTAAAATTCTTTTTTACACACCTTGATATTTTCCTTTCATATTTGATCCATTATCATAACCTTGTCCTCTTAAGTTACTAATATCAAGTCCAATATTATTTATTTCATTCATAATAGCATAAAAAAAATTCTCTAGTTGTATCATCTACTTCTAAAAATTATAAAAAAATATTGAAAAACTTATATTTGAGTTGAAGAAACATCTACATACCGTAATACAAAAGACATTTGTTCTCGATGACTTGCATTAGGAGTATCAAGTATGATTGAAAAATATTTTACATTCTTAATATTTTTTATGAAATTTGTTTTAATTTCACTTGCTAACAAATTTATCAATTCATTTTGTATCCTATGTCCAAGGTAATGATTATGAATTTTATTATCCTTAATTCGACGAATATGTTCGTGCATTATAGGATTAAATTCTACAATCATTTCAATTATACTTAAAAGGTTTCATTACTTTCTTTGTAAATTCTTTCATATGTTCCATGAAATGCTAAGTTATTTTTTGCAAGAGTTTTAACAACCATAATAATTCTAAATAAAATATTTCTCCAATGTTTCATATCTATGTTCTTGAACATGTTTGTCAATTGTCTTATTTTTTAGTAACATTGTTTCTAAGTCAATCCATAAACTCATATTAGCAATGTGTTCATTACTTATCTCATGATTCCTTAACTTATGACTAATATTTCTCCAATCTCTACTACATTCATTAGCTAATTTAGTTGTACTAGGAACAAGATTAAACAATTTGTAACAGAAACAAAAGACTTCATCCAAATCAATCTTGAGAATAAATTGACCATTTTCTTTCATGTTGTTCACCATTAGACAACTTCTGAATTTAAAATGATGAAGAAAAGTGTCTTGAGAATTCATCCTTAGGAAAATCTATATTAGTAATTTTAATAGGACATTTTTCTACTAATAAATCTCTCAAACTTATACTAATATTTGTCCATTGACTTGGATCATATATAGTTGTTTTAATAGGAACTTTGTCCATCTATATTAGTTGTTTCTTTTAGTTTATTAATTTCTTCTTCTTTTTCATTTTGAGTTTGAAAATCAATATAATCTTATTCATTAACTAATAATACTTCTTCACTATCTTCATTTTCTTCAATTACTACATTGTTAACTTGTTCATTAACTAATGCTTCTTCTCTATTTTCATTTTTATCAATTTCTACATTGCTAGCTTGTTTATTCGACGAGCAATCACCTATATTTTCATATTTATTTTTATCTATTTTGATAAATCTATCTAGAGTCCCTTTTTGTGATTCAATTAAAGCATCAATTCTTTTTTTTTTTAAGTTTTGAATATCCAGATTCAAATTTTTTAGTGGACATTTTGAAATAAAGCAACTAATGTATAAAAAATAAATAAAAATTTATAGATCAAGATTATGAAAAAAATGATAGAACAATAAAACATGACTGCCAACTTGCAAATAGACTACTTTATATACTTATTTGAGTTGAGATACTTCACCGCAATGTTCTCTGAACTTTGAAACTAATAAATGTAAAACAAAAATATTTTAGAATTTTAAGAAATTATAAAAAAATTATACCATAACTAAATTATAAAAAAATTATAAAAATTATAGTCGTATTTCAAAAAGCGATAAAGAGCATAAATGATTCAAATGATTAGTCAAACAGATGAATTATTAAAATAACATATGTAATACCTTACATGTGAATCAGAACAATAGCAAAAAAGTCAAGCCACAAATCAAAAGCAAAACAATGAATATTGAGAAAAAAATCAATAAGCGTACTTAATCAAATGAGAATCAAGGAATAAATAATCAGAGAGCCACAAAGAGTATAAATGAGAATGAGAGTGATATATCAACTAATTTGGAAGAGAATACATAGTGATTTTTAGATTACTTGCGATAATTAGATAAAATAAGAACATAGATTTCAGATTAATTTTAATGAAATTTAATATATTCAGATTGAGAGACCTTTGATATAGCCAATCAAGAGACATACTAATTAATGAGAATTTATGAGTAATTAATTTTAAGTGCAACTAAACAATGAAATTATGGGTCTTACCAAAAATTAAAATTATATTTATTTTGTATTATTTTTTATGGGTATTATAAGAATACATGAGTCTTATATTTTTTGAAGGTCTAAAGTAAGGACTTTAGTTGCTTTATCTTGGGCTAACCCTTATTACTCCAAATTGTACATTGAATCTTTCCTAGTGTATAAAATGAAATAAGCAAGTATGAATACTTTGAATTCATAAAATTACATGAAAAAAAGTTGGTTTAAGACATACATTTTCATTCATGATGATCATTTTGATAAAATCCTTTAAATGTGGTTGCCTAAAATTGGGGGGTCTCCAAAGAGGAAGAATTCAAATTTGGAATTTTTATATTTTTCTATCATTTTTTATGTTTACATTCATTTGAGTCGAAATTGAGAGACATGATATAGGAACAAACTTAATGCTTAATTGCTATAGATTACATGCATGTCCTTATTATTTGTATGGATAGTACATATCTTTAAAAGTGGAAATAATAACAATATTAGAGCTAATCAATCAATCATATATTTTTTACTAATCAATTAAATAATTGATTAATCAATCAATTATATATTTTTTACTAATCAAATAAAAATGTCAATTTTAGATTTATATGGATAATTTATATATTTAAAAGTGAAAATATTAATAATATTAGAAGTAATCAATCAATGATATAATATTTTATGAAAAATTATTATTGTTAATAATTAAATTAATCTATCCATCATTCATTTTTGTGTACTTTTATATATTATAGTACGTAAGACAGAATTTATTTGTTAACTAATCAATTAAAAATGTTGATTTTAGATTTATATTGATATTTTATATATTTAAAAATGGAAAAAAATATTTTTATGTCAAACATTTAACAATAATATATTCTTCAATTTGATTTTGATTTCAAGGAGAAATAACATTTTACATCACTTTAATAAAAGAATGCCACACAAAAATATTTAAATATAACAAATATATATTTGTTAACGTAAATTGTGCAGAATAACATTTACTTGTATATTTTAATATTTGTTAAACTCTTTATTAATAATATATAGCTTTACGTACGTACGTTCATCATGTTATAATTACAAATATATATTAAGGGATAATCAATCAATTATATAATATTTAATATATTAAAAATCAATTATAACAAACTATATACGACTTAGAATATGTTGGATAACATTATTTTATTGTTAATAATTTAGTTTCATTGAGTTATAACAATCAATTATTAATTATAGGATGAATTTCCCTAATAGAATATTAAAATAGAATAAATAATATTGGAGGAAATGATATTGGAATCATCATGTGGCATAACGTAGAGAATCAAAACTATATTATATATATAGTTGATAAAGTAGGTTATCATTTTCAATAAATTTTTATATCACATAGAGTTTAAGTAATTTAAATATTATAAAGCGTAGGATTATAATAACTATTTTGATTATATTTTTAAATTTGACGAATGTCATGATGTGTGTTTAGGACGTAATTTACTAATTTTCATTAAATATTTCCTATTCTTAATTCCCAATTGTTCCATTTTTAAATAATTACCATCATTATCAATTTTAACAAAATTATGTAAAAAAAATAATCAGTTGTAATGAAATATGGAGGTTTTTTTATTGTAGACTCAAAGTTTAAGATAATGAATGTTATAAAGTATATTGGAATCGTCTTCCTTGAGCTAATTTGATCCATTAATTGTGCATAAATTATAACTGTGTGAGTTTAAATCCTACACCAATTTTTATTTTTTCTTCTTCTTTTTCATCTTTCTTATAAAGATTACTACATATCTCCTTAAATTAAAAGAAAAATAACACAATTTCATATAATAGAAGTTTTTCATTTATTGTTTGAAGGTGAAACGAAGTTTAATTTCATCATCATGTATAATGATTCATGTTGTTATCATGTATTTGATTTGATTTTTTGTTATGTCTTGAGTCTAGAAATGTCAATTAAAAAATGTCTAAAAAATAAAAGGCATAAACTTATTAATGAGACAAATTTAAATGAAAAATGATGAAAAGATTAAATAATCATAAAAGAGAACAATGAAATATATATCTTTTGTAAAATAAATTATGCAATAGAAATAAAATAATCGAACCTCATTTCAATAATATAGTATTCTTAATTTCTTTTGCAAAACATTCCTTTGAAAAACAAAAGAAACTATAAAACTTACCTGAAAAAATCATCAAATTTCAAACTACATAACACAAAAGTTATCAAATAACTATTTCAGAAAGAAACCGTGAATATGAAACAAAAATGTGAAAAAAAACAACAAATATGAGAAAATTAAAGTATACAAGGTAATAGTTTTATTTAAAGTATATAAGGTAATAGTATTATTCAAAGCAATATAATCATTTAGAAGCACACAATTATTGATAATTCTATTCTAATAAAATTAAATACTAATTGAATAATTACTTTAAATACATTAAATTAAATACTAATCAAATATCAAATAACATAATGTATACTTGTAAATAAATTATAAACGTAAAAAAATTGTGACAGTAAAAAAGTTACTATGATTATAACATTGTATACTTGTAAATCAATAAATAAATTATAAACATAAAAAAATCGTCACAACAAAAAAGTTACTATAATTATAATGAATATTTACAATAAATAATTATAAAATTTGATAATAAATAAAAAATTTACCATAATTATATGAATAATTCATCACAGTTGATTGATTGATTTATGAGTAAATATGAATATTAATACAACTAAGAAAATTTCCTAATAAATAGAAATTGTCCTGGTAAATATTGATTGATTAATAAATATTAATAGAACTCAGCACAATGGAATATCCACAAAATATGAATTAAAATAAATATAAAATATGAATGTTTTGATTTAAGTGATTTATCATAATTATATTTGTTTTAATTAAAAATAAAATAATTTCATTTAATATTTTTGAAAGAAAATAAATATGACTGCCATTTAATATCATCCTATATAACAAAACTTCCAAGTCACAATATCTCATAGAACAAAACTTATATATATATATATATATATATATATATATATATATATATATATATATAT
>QARZ01040553.1:23408-40672 GCA_013407115.1 Glycine latifolia
GAAGACTTTTTCTATCTTTTTGTAGATTTTTGCTGATGGTGTATTTTACCTTGTTGGAAAGATATAAAATTTCCTTCAATTCTATATAAAAAGTTTTCAATAATAAAATTATTTGTAAAATTTTGTAGAGGATTGAATCTGACTGTTTTCTAAAAGCTAGGGTTTTTAATGCATGTTACTTATTGTTTAAATTTTGACTAAGTATGGATGATTTGCCTTATTAATTTTTTTCTAAGTGTTGTGTGATGATTTGGAGATTTCCCTGCAAGTTTTGATTTGTTTGTGCCCACTAGAATAGGTCTTAACAAACCATGAAAATTCTTAGCTTTAATCATTAGAAAGTAGATGTTGCACCATCATTTATCACAAAGATACATCATCATCTCATTCACTATTTCATCATAATTAAAACATAAATCCATGTGAGCAACTAACATCATCTGTCATTCCATGGTTCCCTACCTCCCTCATGGCAATCTCAGCCTGCATGTTCAAACAGCTGAATACATGGATGCTAAAACCTGGTTCAGAACATACAGTTTGTAATTTCGGGAAGAGGATGTTATAAAAACCTACCTGTAGGAGCCATTGGAAGACACAATTTGGGTCCTCAATCTTGATTACTATCCAAGACTTGATGTATTTGTTCCATGCATCGGATATAGTAAGCTTCAAGGTTTTTATTTACAGTTTCTAGCTGAAAAATAAGCACAAAATGTTATATCTGTGTGCAAAAGCACAATTCATTCGCAATTACTCCCTAGAAAGAAAAGTGTAGAGAATTTGCATAAGCAGCAATTGAGTATCATAAACTCCATGTGTAAAATCTTGAGAAAGAAAAAAACCAATTCTAACTTGGGTTCAACAACCTTTACTGCTTCAACTGGAAGGGTCTTGAAACCAAGGATATATATACATGTGTTATAATGGAAGGATAAACACTTTTGAAAGGATATTGCATGAGATGAACATGGCACAAATAATACCATGTTTCTACCCGACTCCATCAACAGTCAATTCATCGTTACCAACTACAAATTCAAAAAATGTTCAAATAATCTGAATATGCAAATTATGCCCTTACTTAATCATATCTTTGTAGCTTCATTTTCATACCCGAACACTTCAAATAGCAAGAAATTACACATAAAAATACAATATAAAAAGCAGAAAACAAAATTTAATACATAGAACCAACTTCTATTGTCAATTTGGTTAAAGGTGTTAATAGTTTATGGGAGTGATTATGATGGATTAGGGGGGCGAAGGGACTCTGTTTTGTATGGTGGAAAATGTTGTGAAAAGTGGTGGAAAAATAAGTTCTACACTAGGACTTACCTGTCTCTCTTTGTTGGGGCAGTGTGAGGGTGATTTGGCCAATGATGATATTGATGGTGAGGATTATGTGAAGAGTGCTGAAGACCAGGCCACAGCGGACTGTGGTGACTCAATTTTGGCACAAGTTTATTTGCACAAGTGCTTTATCAGTTACAGCTTTTATCCCAAGGGAGTGTCCACTGTCCAGCATGTCATCTTCTCCAAGCAGAGCAACTGATAAAATATCTTCCTTCACATATTTTGATGTAATTTCCTACTCACGGAGATTATTAAAAGATTTAGTCAAGTTTTCAGTCATGTGTTCCACGCTAAATCAGTGTGCAAAAATGTTTTTTTTTTCTGGTGAAAAAAATTCAATGTAGTTATGTGATGTACAATATTATCTGTGTTTGTGAGTGATATAAGTTCGTTTTAGTTTGAAAATTGAGCCTCATTTCATTCACATTGGGGTTGAGGAAGGGATTTTAGGCTCTTAATTGGTCAATGAGGATGTCTTTTGCTTAAGATTTGACCTTGTGGTTCAGGCTATGATGAATCTTTACTGTGATGCAAAAAAATACATAAAGCGTCATTTATTGTTGGTATAACAATTGGAATGTCCAGATTTGAAATTCAGAGGGCCTGACAAGTTCGGTGGGAAAGAATATTTTGAACAGCTACGCAATCCTAAACTTCATTTTATATTTTTGTTGCATTTTTCTCTTTTATCTCCCTATAGCCATTCATTTCATATTATAATGTATTATTTAGCATGCAACATCAATTGGTCAAAGTCGTTAAGAAAAACTGTTGATTTGGAGTTGAAACCTGTTTGAATGTCCTGCTCAATGAAGTGAGGAGATTGCTGAATTTGTAGATCTAGTGGATAGATCGACTACTCCTACTAAACATGGTGGAGAAAAAACTTCTGGGCGTGACTGGCAACTTGATTTTCTCATCACATGTTTTTTTCAATCTCCTCTTCACATGAAGAAACAATCTATCATAAAAAAGGCAAACAGATAGTGAATGTTTGAAAGTTTGAATACCAACTTCTACCATGTCTTATGATTTCTTATATAATCAATGTCACCAAAAACAGTTCACATTCATTAGTCAAGAATCTTGTATAAATTATCATCACCATAAAAAAAATTTAACTATCATCCATATGGTGTGAACTTTGTGTTCAACTATAATTCTTTTACTCAAAAAAAATTATTGGTGCTTGTTTTAATCATGTAGTCACAAGAAGAAACTAACAAGAAGCAATACTTAAAAACAGATGAAGAATAACTTGAAGAAAGGGACATTGAAAACAATAATTCCAACAAGAAAAAACAAGAAACTAACAAGAAACTCATGCAAAAATTTAAAAGTAAGCAAGAACAGCATAAAGAGTTAAAATTAAATGTACTTCTAAGAGTTAAAATTGAATGTATTTCTTTCTCACACGTACCTCTATTTTATTTCTAACTTTAAAATTGATTGTTTTTTTAAACTTTATATTACAGTTTAAATTGTTAGATAACATCTCCATAAAACATTTATTGTAAATTTTGATCATATATTAAAAATATAATTAATAAAATAAATAGTATATACTTTGACAATATAAAATTTGTTTGTACCATAATCTAATTACAATGTAAAATTTGTTTGTACCAGCATTTCAAATGAGTAAAATACTTTGTAATTAAGAGATCTCCTTGCCTAAAAAGTAGATATCCTCTTGCAATTCAGAAATGCGAAATATATCTCCCTGGTAGCACCTTTCTTTCACATCTTTCTGCACATCAAAAGCTGTCGCCATCGATAGAACAACATCAACATCAACACAAGCTAATTGATGTCAGGGGAAAGAAAAATTATACTTATAAAGTATTATACCAAAATATGGGGTCTCCATCCATAGAACACTTTGAACAATTGATTTATAAGAGTATGGGTGGTCCATGATAACACCAATGTATTACATATCTATCCCAAGACAAATTCAACTTACCTGATGCAGGTTTAGGAAGAGTGCCACCAATGAAACAGAGCTTATTCTTCATCTTCAGTGCCATCCATACAGATCTGGACCACGACTGATAATTATGGCCAGTGAGAAGCTTAGAAACAAGAGAAATTCATGGATTTTAATGGAAGACTAAAATAACTTGATGTTTTTCAAACGAAAAATAATATAAGCTCTATTAGAAAAGTATTATAGAAATTAAAAACATTAAAAACTAAATAGATAATGCATCTAATTTAATGGATGGAAAATGAATGAATATCTTTAATAGACTATACAATAAATTAAGGATATATAAACATTAACTATACCTTTAAAAGTGGGCCTATGTTATGATTATGATAAAAAAGACTTTCATTTGTGTTGTAAAAATCATATTATCTATGGTCAGATATAAATATTTTTGTAACATATAACTTTGTACACTTAAGATTTAAAATAACATGAGTTAACATATAAAGTTGCTCTACCATTCATAGTTGAAAAAGACATACCAACTTTATCAAGTAAACTCATAGATATCAAACTCTTTTTAAGTAAATGTACTACTTTAACATGTTTCAAAGTTAGTAACTTACCTAAATAAAGCACCAAATTAGACATTCCAGCATGACTCACCTCTGCCTCATAACCATTACAATTTTCTACTATGTCTTTCACTTCTACGACCTCGATGAGTAAATTCTCATCATTTGTCGCATGACAGGTAGCACTACTATCCAACCACCACTCAGAAGAGACGCTGACCTTTCCATTATTCATCATTCTAATGAAGACTTGAGCCTCAGATTCACTAATTAGTATATTAGCCTCATTTTGTGGTGTGTTGTTCTTTGACATCTTCTGTAGCTTACAATCTACTGTCCAATGACCCCACTTTCCACAGTTATGGCACTTGCCCTTCTTCTTCTTGAAAGCAGTCTTTTTGGCCTCTAATTGTGAAGAGGATTCACCTTTTGGTGACTTGGAATTTTTCTAAGATTTATAGAAATGTGAAACTAAGTTGGCAATTGACTTTTGTTGTCCTTCTTGTTCCAAACTCTTCCTACAAATGTTTTGATCTTCAATATGAATATACATTTTTAATTCATCCAATCTCATCTGTTCTTTTAGTCTGTGCATGTCAGTCTTAAAAGAATTTCATTCAGCAGGCAGCTTACTCAACACAAGACCAACAAAGAGATTATCAGACAAATTAGAATTGCCCTCTTTTAGCTTGTTCCTCATGTTCTCAAGTTCAATTAATTGAGAAGTGATGTTTGCGTTCATATTAAACTTAAAGTCAAAGAACTTCTCCGCTAGAAGAGTTTTAGAAAGCCCTTTTTTTTTTAAATTGAGTGTTCAAGTGATCTCATATCTCCTTTGCAGCCTTATACTCATTATAAGTCATAGCTAGACCAGGATTTAAAGAGTTTAACAAGTAATCTCTACAAAAATCTTCATCTTTAATCCATTTATATTCATCCACATTTTCAACAGTAGATGCAAAATTACTTAACACAGTGTAGAATATGTGATAAGTGCCCTAATTCAGTTAAATTCATGTTTCAAATGCAGGCACTTATCTTTTGATTTCAGAAGATTTGATTATAAATTTGCCCTAAACCTAGTTAAATAGCACTTAATGCTTGTATAAAAGTTGTTGCTCATATTTTGAAGATTCATCCAATCTTCTTTTGTATTTTTCTAGATTCCGTGGACTTCCGAAAACAAAAAGCAAGCAAATAGGGATCATAAAGCAAACCTGGGAGGTGCATCAAGCAAAACAGGCCCAAGGCGAGTGGACTTCAGCAAGTGGCCTCCAAGTGGGCCAAGTGGATCAACAAGTTGGGCCTTAACTCGCCTGGGCGATTGGAACACACATAAAATGGTCGCTTGGGCGACTAACCACGAGCAGATCAGCCTCCTATAAATACCCAAGCACCCCAAGGCATAAGGCATCCATTCCACAACTTCTTCTTCCATTTTTCTTCATTCCTTTCTTGTTTTCATAGTTTTTTGTAGTAAATAGTAGTATTAGGTAGGTTAGGAAAGTGAGAGAAGTGAGATTTAGTGTGGAGACTCTGCCGGAAAGAAGCGGTGATGGGGCCCTTCATCAATTCTTCTCTTAAGGAGGTTCTCTCCATGCTTGATTAGTTTCTCTTAAGGATTGGATGTAATCTTCTACTTTTAAGTATCTCTTTTAATATTTATTTATGCATAAGTATTTTCTATTTATTATTGGTAATTTTATTCCGTTCTTAATGCTTGATTCTACTTGATCACTAGTTTCACGAAATTGGATTCTAAGTTTAACTGGGAAGTACTCTTAGAATTTGAATTGAATAATTTTACTCTTTACGTTACGTTGCTAGGGATAGAGCATAGCAAATAGCACACGATTATGATTGTAATGCTGGGTTATTTACTTCATATGCGAGGGATCGATATTCGGTAAATATCCTTAGAACTCGATTGCGAGGGATTGATTCGAGGTGAATTAATGTGTGCATCAATGATAATAGAGAATGATTTATACATGGTAATATTAATTGGATATTGAGGGTATGAATGATGAAATACAAATCCTACGCTTTTCTTAAATTAATTAAAATCGTTTTATTAGCTTCCGTAATCTTCCGTAATCTTTCGTTATTTTTGTAAAACCATCAAAACTTTGACCATACTCGTTGTACATAACTATTAAATTGTTAAGTTTTATTTGGATTAATTGAGTAGCACAAGTCCCTATGGAGACAAACTTTTGTAAGTTTTTTAACTTACAACGACAATTGGTACGCTTGCTAAAAGTTTAACAATATGTCACATTCCTTCATGCCAAATTGAACATGAAATTTCCAACCATGAAATTCAGTGACATCAAAAGATTTAAGCTTTATGATATCGTAGGAGCTATGTTTTTCCATCTTAATCAGAGTAAAATAGTTAGAAAGAGTGCACCTTAAAATCCTCCAAAGTATACCAAATCTTCTAACTTTCCAAAAAACAAAATTGTAGAGGTGAAATTTGTAACATCCTCAAAATTATATTTTGAGTTTATATTCGAATTATGGAAGAATAGTATAGAATATGTTTGAACATAAGCTGACCAAATTTGGATTAATAAAAAATGAATGAATACTCTAAAATTCACGTGCTATAGCCCAAGGATTATGCATGGGTATTGGAAAGAGAAGTCAATCAGAAGTCAATATAAAGGGAATAAGACAAAATTTGAATCAAGCTTATTGAACCAACCTTTCTAGGTGGCCTTCAACGAGGATAACAAGCATTAAATGAAGGAATATTGCTTTATTTAGTTTCAGTCATATGGATATAGGCAAAATAATTTCATTTATTTAGCAATCTCAACGTACCCTTAAGTCATAAATGAAGGAATAATTGTCATGATTAGATTAAGATAAATATCTTCAAGGATAGTTACCTTGTAACTAAACAAAATCTAACTGAGTTAAAATCTAATTAATTCACTTACTATCTAACTAAATAAACTAATATAAATAGCTACTGAACTTCCAAAATTTTTACACCAATAAACTCTAACTCTGAAACTCTCTCTCACGGCCTATAAACTTTTAACTTGGTGCTTTGCTTTTAATTCTCATTTCCTTATTTGCTTAGACCGTAGCCTCACTTCTATTGTCTTATATATTTTTGTTTTTTTTTTCTTTCTTCCACGTAAAGACTTTCATCATTGAAGTTATTCAAGAATGACAACCATCTACTCAGTTCATTTCAAAAATCAAACTCACTTGAGGTAGGCTAGGCTTTAATATCTAGTTAAGCATTTGTTTAGATTAACTTATATGCTTAATCGGGCAAATTTGTAGTTATTATTTTAGACTGGAAATTTATGTTATTTGAAGGATATTTTATGATGTGGAAACGTTGATTTTAAGCATATGATAGGTGATGATTTATAAGTTGAAGTATTAGCGATATTGGAAGTCACCCTTGATGATTTTGGAAGTAGAGGTTGAATGGTATGAAGACAAATGGTTCAAATGCTGGGATATTAAATTTGAGGATGAAGTAGTAAGGTGGTAAGTGATGATTTCCTTATTTACAAAAATATCGAAGCCCTGACGACCCGGACACAACTATCCATTTTATAACCATTTAGTTTAAACTCACCTCGGCCAACCCGGACATAACTATCTATGTTATAACCATCCAAGTTAATCACACCCCGACCCTCTTGGATACTCCTATCCATGTTATAATCATCCAGATTGTACTCACCCTGACCATCCCGGATACAATTACTTATGATACACCCATCCAGGATAAACTCACCCCAGTCATCCCGGATACACTATCTATGTTATAACCATCCAAGTTAAACTTACCCCGGCCATCCCGGATACACTATGCATATTATAACCATCCAGTTTAAACTCACCCCGGCCATCCCGAATATACTATGCATGTTATAACCATATAAGTTAAACTCACCCCAGTCATTCCGGATATAACTACCTATGTTATAACCATCCAGTTTATTCTCATCCCGATCATCCCGGCTATACCAACCCGGTGTTCCCTATCACACTAGATATCTATCTATCATTAAGTGAAATGAGATGTATTATGGTTTATTAGTTAGACTACTAACATGATTTTTCGTAGCTTGAGGATATTTAATTATCCTGCCCAAGTTGGTATGATTTTGCTTAAATAAGGTATGGTAGTTTAACCATACTTTTGGTACGTATGATGTTATGATGGAAATATTTTCCATGAGGTTATATGTTTACTCAGAATTATGGATTTTTATGTGATGATATGTTGATTCATGTTTCCAAGTCCAGTACGAGATTTGTGAAACATAATCTGAGACTACATCCAATACGAGATGTAGAGACCAGGTGCAAATACATGGAATGACATACATGACTAGCGTAAGATGGTCACAACATTTCTACATCCAGTACGAGGTGTAGCTACATACAGTACGATATGTAGAGGCCATGTGCACCATGGAAAAATTCATTTCATGCATTCATATAGTTGCATAATTATTTTATGATGATTTACTAACGTACTAACGTGTTTTGATGGTTTAGATTTTGCCTACTGAGAAATTTTATTTCTCATTAGATTTGTTTCATGTTTTATTTTAGATGGCGTCAATCATCATATTTCTTTGCGCTAAAGCTTGGATGGTATATCGATGAAGAAAGAAACTGTTATATCTTAACCATGCACCGAGTCATACGTGTATATATTTATTTTGGTACTCATTTTCCAGTCTCTGACTTAGCGGAATGTTTAATCCGAATGATCCATTCCTATAGTTTGCTCCTGTTTATCCAAACCCAGCCATGGAACCAATAGA
Organism: Glycine latifolia; assembly: GCA_013407115.1. Taxonomy (NCBI): domain Eukaryota; kingdom Viridiplantae; phylum Streptophyta; class Magnoliopsida; order Fabales; family Fabaceae; genus Glycine; species Glycine latifolia. The sequence continues at coordinate 32,084 of QARZ01040553.1, forward strand.
TGTGGTCAGCAAAGAAGAAAGTATTGGAGAGGTTGTCTGAAAATAAAGACATGGATGTAGGAGTTTGTACCAAAATAATAATGCTAGTTAAGGAGACTACGGTGCTTTCTAGAAGATAAAAATAATGTAACCTAAAGCAATGACTTATGTAAACAAATGAACTTTGACTACTTATATATATATATATATATATATATATATATATATCAGCTTATCAAACTTTTATGACTTCTATAAATTATACGCTTTAGAAATCTATACTAGGATCCATCCAGTAAAGATAATATAGTAATTATCCAAAGAATCTTAAAAATTTAACCCAAACAAAAAAATAATATATAGAATAATTTAGGTCGTTACAAAATTTATCAAATCTGATCCCAAAAATGAATCCAGAACACCCAAAAACCTTAGGAATGACTACTTTAGGTGTCAGAGACTTGCTGAAAACTTGCCAGAAAAGCTCGCCGGAAAGTCGTCGGTTGTCGAAAAATGAACTAGTCACCGTAAAAGTCATTGGAATACTGCAGAAACTTCCAATGATTATATCTCATTCCTCCGATCTTTATTTTACGCAAGTGACCAGTCACAACGATCGTCTCGACGAGTAGAACAAAGCCCACAAGGTTCAACTCGTAAAATTGGCTAAAATTTTTAGCATCTGGATGTAAAGGTTGCAGTGGTAGAGTTTTCAAACTCAGATCCCAGTCAATCCTTCTGTTGAAACACCAAAGTGATCACACCCTTGAGTTCCTTTTGATGAGATCTTCGAAATAACACCTTACTCACTCAAATCAGACACATGAAGCAAATACTTCAAGATTGTTAGGGTAAAGGGTTTGAAAGAGGATGGTTTAGTGTTGGGTGTTTGAAGTATTACACCAAGAGACATTAAATGTGGAATGCTCAACAGTGTTACCTCAAGCATAGGGAGAACCCTAGTGATATAGCAAGCTATTGTGCTCTAGCCCATATGGACCATATAACCATGCATTAACTTATTAGGCTTGTATGCGAATATATTACTTGAATATATATATTAAAAATATATTCAAAAATAAAAAGCAAGTGATTGTGTAGCAAGTGTTGTGCAAATTTCTAAAATTTGAGGTAGGGGAGGAAGCTCAGCTTCTTGTGGTAATTGTAATTTGTGTTTTTTTTTTGTTGAAATGTTTGGGCACAAGAAAATTTTCTTTCTTTTCAATTATGTTGATTGAGTTTGTTTTTGTGTTCAACTATACTTCTTTTACTCAAAGAAAAAAAATGCTTGGTGCTTATTTTAACAATGAAGTCACTAAAACTCCTAATTTTTTCCTTATTAATCTTTGTCTAAGTGTTGTGTGATTATTTAGTGATTTCCCTATAAGTTATAATTTGTTTGTTTATGCTTGAAAGACCTGGGATTTGTGAATCTTGAGCCCCTATAAATGTGGAATGTGGTGTCTTAATTAAAGATTGGGAGGTGTGACCTTAGGCACTGTTACATGTGATGTTGGGCGTGTGATCCGGTTGGCTTGCAACAGTGGACAGTAATGATCTGTGTGTTAAGACCTATTCTAGTGGGCACAATACATCTAGAAAGATGTAAACCTTTGTGTGTATGATGCAAGGACTTAGGCATGAGTCCCAATGTGGACTAGAAACCTTATTCTAGTTGAAATTGTCTGTCTCAAACGACATGCAATGCTTTATGTTAATTCACAGTAACTCAGACACGAGTATCCATGTGACTAGGATGTTTTCTTCAAGAGAGTAATCTGCTTGAGAGACATGTAAGCAAACGTGAACTCATGGTGGAATGTGGAGAATTATTTTAAGAGGGTTATGTGGGGGGATGTGCCGAAAGTAGTGAGAGCTTGCTTGACGATGATCGATTAGTGGTTTCCACCATGAGGTGCGGATGGATCCTTGTTATTGTGATGTCAAGTTTGGATGATTCTCAAACATGGTTTGCCTTTTGAGATGTTTTGTACCTGTGCAGCTGAGCCCCACAATGACAATAAAATAAACCCTCGGTGAGAAGTGGTTGAGGAGTAAGTCCTCAGAGCTTGGGATGGCTTTACAGAGTGGTACTTGGGGTAGTTTTGCCGACTTCCTATTTCTTGGGGACTTGGCACTGAGTTTGTGGTCATGGTTTTCACTAAGTCGACTGGGCAATCCTGACAAATGCAAGGCATAACCGGTCGATGAGAGTCTGTCATTATACTGTGGTGAAGGTGTACTCCCGACAATCATCTGAACTAAAATGTTGTAAGACCACTGGCTTCTAGGAGTTCCAGTGGCAGCTGGCCGGTTCAATACACACACACACACACACACACACACACACAAATGTTGAGTTAGTGAAAAGGTGACGCCTTAAGATGTGTGTGAGATCTTGTAGATAACCATAATGCGGTGATTGCTAGTTTTAGGTGTTTTGATTTGTGTCTAGGATTTTCTGTGTGTTTGCTGACGAAGCGGAAAGACTCAACCATTATGTTTTTATTTTAGGATCAAATGACAACACTCATAAAGGTTATAAAGATTCTGTCGTCTCTAGCTTCATTGACCTCATCTTGGTCATGACCACTATTAAACGCACCTATAAAGGGTCCTTGGGCTCCCATTGTCATCACAGATGTTGCCTCATCTGTGGAGACCATAGAAATTTCTATTTCATTGTCTTCGTCATCTTCTTCAAATGCACTAGAGTATGTGCCAAAGCCACCTTACGCCAGGTAGGACTTTCCTTAGTACATGCCAGGCCTACGTTATGCTGGGGAGGACTCTCCTTAGTATGTGCCAGGGCCACCTTATGTCGGGGAAGACTCTCCTCAGTATGTGCCAGGGCGACCTAATGTCGGGGAGGACCTAGAGCATGCGTGATGACAATTGTGAAAATACAATGTGAAAGAAAAGGGCCTTGAAGCCCAAAGGCATGTGAGAAAAACAAAATTTTTAAAGCGGAAACACACATACCACACAAGAATCATTCTTTAGGACATAGATATTACCTTGTTTATATTCGAAATTTGATGATCAAGGATAGGCTTGAAGATACAAGCCCTCTAATGTTGATCCACACCACTTCTTGTCAAGACTCAAGAACACTTCTTGAAGGCTACCAACAAACACCAAAGGAGGCAGGCTAGGCACACCAATGGAGAGGAAGAAGGTTATGTTTTAAAGTGTTTTTACTTATCTAAGAGGCTCACCAATAGATGATATTGGTGGCTGAATTTTCAGCCAACACTCACACAAAGGGGCACGTGAAAATAGAGGAAAAAGTAGATTAGGGTTTTTTCCTCTCAAAATTATTAGAGAACTATGATCACAATAACACACTTTATAGAAGAGTTTGAGTCAGATTTTTAACCAAAAAATCTGATCATGAAGCATCCCACACGTGAAGATAAGATAGAGTTGTTGCATTTCAAAATTTCCAACAACTTCCTATCTTATCTTCCTAAGACCAAGTCAATTACTTGGGATTTAATTTTGCCAAAAGATAGTCATATATCAGCCATGTATAAGCCCATAATCAGCCCTCAAAATTCTTCCTAAAATCTAGGACATGATCATGATAAGATTCTAGTTGAATTCAAATTCAAATCTAGCTCTTATCTTCTCCTTTTGATATGAAACTAACTACTATAGTTAATTCATATTTAAATTCAAATATTTAAATTCAAAATTTAAATTATCAAATTTAAATATTAGATAATTAATTTAACTATTTAAATTAATTAATAATGTCTTGGACTATCCAAGCCCATTAACTCCATTCATGTGCCCCTCTCTCTTTAAGATAAGTATCCAAACTCTTTCTTGGGCCAACAACCATTATTAGGCCCAAAACCTTTAATGCTATAATGTCATGACAATAAAGTGTTAGTGTGTGACCCATTAGGCCTAACATAGCTACTGACATAAATGAGTTTCGGCCCAATAAGGCCATTACTCATTTAATGACAACACAGAGCACTAGCAATGCTTTGTTGCCCCAGAACTAGTTAGGTAAATGACAAGATCATCCTATTAAATCTATTTGGTTTCCGTATGTATTTCCTTTCGTCTCGGTTACCTTCCCATAAAACCTAGGGTAAGGAAACGTATCAGCCCTTGCTGAGGGTAAGCTTTAATACGAAATAGGGAGTCTCCAATTTTATTGACTTTAAAGGCAAATCATCTCATGATTTCTTTTACTATGCATAGATTCCCGAGTCCCGTAAATGTCATCCCGATTTCTCCAGTTTACAGATAACCTAATCTCTTAGAGATTTGACGAATTCCTTTAGCTAGTCACCCTAGACTCGTGTTCTTTCAGGACATGCCCAAAGGTATACCTATGTGTCTCCATGTTTCAGGCATATGAGGTATACAATCAAAGCATGTCTTCTAGAACACAGTCTAGGTGAAAACTTATGGTCTAAGGAAAGACACACCCAAATAATAAGAGGCTACTCTAATGATACTATCTATGAGATTTCCTCATAGAGTCTCTTTGTGGGTCCGTTCAGTGGGAGCTATACCCTTATAGGTCCACCCACGACTTTAGCTAAGACATTTCCATGTCTGTAGCTCATGAGGTCTTTACCTTGTATCTGCGTACAAGTAGTTAAGCCGTGCTAGTCTTACCCGAAATCACTGATCCCTATTCTCAGTGTCTCTAGACTAGGAACTTAAAATTTAGGAGTAGACATCTGGTATCCTTGAATCCTCATGATCGTGATCCCATCACTGATACTTAAGAGATACCTATTTTATTCCAAGGTTTTATCCAGTTACTCATATATTAATAATGATATCAAGACAGAATATGAAATAAGATAAAGAGCGCTTATAATTTATTCATGACAATATGAAAAGTACATGTACGTCCTAATCTAATGAAAAGATTGTCTCTAGGACATCCATATACTAACACAATGAACACTTATGCAAATAAACCAAGAGGGCGGGGGTGAATTGGTTTTACCTTAGAGTTTTTAAAATTTCCTTTCAAATTATGTAATAGCGAAAGATTTCAAAAGGATCGTATCTTATTTAAAACCAATTAAAAATCACTTTACTTCATCAACCAAATAACTCTTGTGCTGAAACCAAATTTATATGATAAAAAAATTCTATACTTCAAGAATTCAATGAAACATAAACTGAAATATAAATGCACACAAGATTTATACTGGTTCACCTCTCAACCCTGGAGGCTACATCCAGTTTTCTTCCAACCAAATCTAGGTTAGAGTTCCACTATAACAAATATTTGTTCTTTACAAGCTTACAAAATGATCTCTCTTACCTACCCTAGGTAAAATTCAAAATCTACTCCCTATAGACTTTTCAAAAGATCAAGAACCAGAGATCCCTTCTCTATTCTTCCCCCTAGAAAACCCTTTCTAGAAAAGCTTTAAAGAATACAAATGTTATATGGAAATTCAACAAAAATATACAACAAATAACAACAAAACACAAGCTTTAGGTTCAAGAAAGATATCATCTCATATTCCTCAGCAACTAAAATGATATGAATTATTCAATCAACCTGAGATGATGACTACCATGCTTTCTTGACACTTCTTTAATCACTAGCTTGAATAGATGTTCACTCACAATGAGTATTAAGACTTAACACACATGTAGATCCCAACACATTTGATTATCTCACTAATTTCAGACTTTTAACACTTGAAAGCTCTTAGAGAATGTAAAACACAAAGTATTCACGAGTATCTCTCTTTTCCTTTTCTTAGACTCTCTAAGACTCAGCTTTTCTATTTATAATTTTTTTAACTACCTGTAATTGATAAGCGTTTGTCGTGTGGCTTCAAAACAATTAAACTAAGCTAATATTGTAGCACAGGATTAACCTAGGTCGACTCAGAGACACAATCAATATGGTTCCAACTTCAATTAACTAGTAAATAATAGGGGGATTTTTATCAAACAGTTTGCATGCGCTAAATGAAAATTGCAAAAACACAAACTACGATTAAAGATTAATGCAGAAACTAACAGAATCGATAACAAGTAATGTAAAATAGATTAAAGAGCATCAATCCAATTCACCAAACCAAGCTATTTGAATCATCATCGTTCTCAGAAATTTATCCTATTGTGAAAGTTCATTCAATTTCATTAGAAGTAGTTCAATCGAATTAACCCCTACATTAATTGAAACCACAATCCTAATTGAAATATCATCCAATTAATCTGTGATTTATATTTGAAATTAGGAAATGAATCCATAACCGAATCCGCTTTCAATCCTAAACGCATTCATAATCATGAAAACAGAATAGCAATTGAAGAAGAAAGTGAACATTCACACAGAATTCGAAATACTAAACTAGAACTCAAATTCTTCCCTTGCTTGGGTTGGATCCTTGGATTGATTGATTATTTAGCCTTCCATGATCATCATCAATGAAAGCCCCATGAAATGAGTGCATGAAAATGGAAGAACAAAAATGAAAATGAAGAACAATGAAGAACAGTTGAGAGAAAATAAGAGAAAAAGTTTTGATTCTAAAAACTTAAAAAGAGAAATCTAAAACTGTTTTTGCAAAATGAAATGTAAGTCATAATTCCTCCTAATGTCACTAATATATAGTGACTAAGTCTAAAGAAAAGAATGGGCCACGAACAACCCATCAATTCTAATTATTTATGCTATTTACACCAATAAAAGTCCAACTTGCAGCCCAAAATACAAGTGCAGTAGTTCTGAATTCAAAGCCTAAAATGACCCTCCAAATGGAAGAATTGGCCTTGGCTTATTTCTAGCAAACTTGTATATCTTTTCGTTATCTTTCCAAGGACTACAAGAACGCTCAATTCGGAGTTTCGTAGAGCTCTGTAGGTCCTGTACAAGGCAGATATGTCAAGTGAGCATAAAATCCGAAAATACGCAACAATTAGCAATTAAGCCCACTAACTTGCCTAAGACAAAAACTGAATTAGAATGAGAAAATAAAAATCCAAGAGAAGTCAAATAAGCTAAGAATGATAGAAAAATATTTAACTAAAGGAACTCCATCAGTAATCGATTAATTCGTTACAGTAATCTATTATTTTAACTGCTGTAATCGATTATTTTATCCATATAATCGATTATATTGTTCATCATAAATCTGGAAATCTTGAACGAACAGAATAATCGATTATATCACCATGTAATCGATTAAGCCAGAAAAACATAGTTTCACAATACACACAAGTAATCGATTACGTACCCATTTAATCGATTATCACAGAACATGACTAAAACTTAACAATGCATATTTAATCGATTACAAACATCTGGTAATCAATTAAACCAGATGAACATGCCGTGTAACATTATGCAGAAGCTTATGTAATCGATTATTTCCCAATATAATCGATTATACCAGTAAGTTCCTAATTCTGTGTAAAGCTTATTTAATCAATTACAAGCTAGTGGTAATCGATTAAAATGTTCATAAGGCATTTTCCAGAAAACACTAACAAGCCTGTAATCGATTATTCCACCTAAGTAATCTATTAAAGTAGTGAAAAACTGTTTTACACAAATCTAAATGCCTTTATGAAATTCTACCACTTTGCATATAACAACATGATCAAATCCTATCAATGAATGTATGAATGCATGAATTATCAAAAAGCTAACGAGGATTATAAGGCTTTATCTAATGAACCAAGCTTAATCATAATTACATATGCCATCGAATTGATTGGGCATGTAAAATATCAAAATTCACTTCCATCATTCTTTGAATCCTTTGCTTCAACTTCTTGATTCTAACAAATTGGTGGGGAGTTTCCCTAGGGAGGAGTCAGGTGGCTCATTGAGGAAAGTAATAAGGAGGATCTCAATGAGGATATGTGAGATTTTTCCTTACAAGAGTCTCGCAGTTAGGGATCTTCCAAACTATCGACCTTTTGATTCACCTTCTTGCATACAATTTATTCCCTAGGTTTGGGGTAGTGATGACTACTTTAGGACTGGGTGTTTCCTTTTCTTTTGCATATGTATGGGTAAATCTAGGTTCCAAATATTTTGTTGCTACTTGCTGTCATTATCTTTTATTATGTGTATTTTGGGGCATATCCATACTCTGATGTATCTTCAAATTCAAACTCGCTACTTATTGTATTGAATGACCCTTCGTTTATATAATTATTTGAACAGTTTAAGTTTATAGCACTTCCTTTCTCTTCATTTAAAAAGTGTATGGTTTATAACTAGAATACGTCTGTTTAAAATGATTTATGTTTTCATCATGACTTGTATGTATAAGGGAATAAAGAAAAAAAAAAGTTTACCTAGATTTTGTTAAATAAATAATATGTTTCAGCAATTGGATTATTGAATATGTTAAAAAAAATCAGTTTACTAAAAGGGAAAAATTTATGTTTATTCATAATAGAATTTAGGGTGTCACACGAATAGATTGAATGAAGACTTAGTCAAAGGTGTAACAATTTAAATAGGTTATAAGTGTGCCCAAGTAATGTGAATTGTCCGATTTCATTGTGTGTAGTTTTCTGTGGTTGAGATGCGAATTTATTGAATAATAATAATAATAATAATAATAATAATAATAATAATAATAATAATAATAA
>QARZ01040557.1:0-10396 GCA_013407115.1 Glycine latifolia
TTTTTTTTCAATTTCTCCACCAATTTTATACTATAATCGGCAAGTTTATTTGGGAAAATACTTTATTAGCTTATGAACTATTTTGACTAATTTATTATCAACTGTCAAAATAACTTTATTCAATTACTTTTTTTTGGTACACCCTTTATTTATCCAATTACATTTTGAAAATTAAAAACAAATTTTAAAAATGAAAATGAAAATACCCTTAATATTTAAAAAATAATAATTTTTTAATGATATGTCACTTTTCAATTGAATTGACGGGTATAAGATCCCATGGACCATGTTCTTTACATCAATAAGATAAAATGATAAATACAGCCAAAAATCCTCATAAACATCAACTTATGTCTCTCTCTCTATCTCAAAGGGTACTCAATTAACCAAAAGATGGATATGCATTTAGGAGAAGACATGCCAATGTCTAATGAAAGAGAAAACAGGATGAAGATGCACATGATAGCCTCTAATTGGGGCGAAGATGCCAAAGTAATTTTTTCTCTGGGTGGCCAAAGCACAGTGTCGGTCACTACATCTTGGCCATCTTGGTTGTGTTTTTCCTTGCAATGATTGCTGAGGTTGTCTCCAACAAGCCCAACATCAAGCGTGGGACTAATCCTATAAAAGGAGGGTTGGCTCAAGCAAGCTTCTTCCTTGCTAAGTTTCGTGCTCTTGCTCTTGCCAATAGAGAACAAGAGTCCTCCTCGGATGCTCAAAAAAGTTTGATAGAAATGTTAACGACACCCCTCTTAAACACACTTCATTGATATTGAAATTTGTGAAATATAACAAATTTTAGTGAGGCTTATATCTTATTTAATAAATTATTTTCTTTATTTTATAATTTTTAATAAGTTTTAACTAAAAATAAAGTGTGTTAGAAAGAGTATGTTAGAAAATTGGTAAAAATAATTTTTTTGTTAGATTTTACTTATTTTTTAACTAAACTCTAAATTAATCATAATTCATTTTTTTTGGTAAACTGAAAGGTTAAAAATACAAAATAAAAATTGTATATTGCTAGTGAGACTTCTCAAAGTTCAATTATTTTACTAAACTTATATCATGTTTATATAGTTTATTTTAAGGAAGTTCTCCTTTGTACTGTAGATGATCCATGAGAGGATCGAGCCTGCTTGTGTTTGTTAGCTCTTGCATGTTGTGTTTCAAAAAAATTTACTTAGTGCTTTGAGTAGTAAAAACCACGATACTCTAAAATGATCAATGTATTGGTGTTGTACCGGTGTCGTACTGGCGCTCGGACACTAATATTATTCCAATATGTCTTTGAGAAGTATCGAAAAAAAATTATTTTTTATTTATAAAAAAATAACGAATATAGCTTGAATACGACTAGTACATGGCTCAAGTCTTGTTGTTATTGAGATACGCTTCCAATATGACTTGAGCCCTTTTCTGAATTTTTTTTAATTGTAATATTTCTTAATTCAAATTTTAAAATTTAAAGAAAATGCTAAAAGGGTAAGGATTAGGGGAAAAAGCTACTTCCCTCATAAATATGCATATTTATATACATGTATAATTATTTATTAACATATCGAAAATGTATTTATCTTTAATTTAAAAAAATTATCATATCACCATATTATAGTGTCATACACGTGTCCTATCCCGTATCTAAGATTCATAGATACTAAAATAACGACCCTATGCCAAATAATAAACTGTATACATGTAATAAGAACAGAGAATTTAAAGTTTCAAAGTGGAGGATTAGAGCACAATCCCGTATGCAGATTACTGTACTTTTAGCTAGATGGCACCATACCAATTATGGCAATGACAGTTAAAATATATGCGTGTGTCATGTAAGACATGTTAGTGCACTTAATTAGGTCGTTACTTTATTGGAGATTTCATCTGGTAAAGATTATCCACTCTTTTTAACCATGTCATTCGACTGCTACGATTATTTTGAAGGAAAATGTTTTTGTTGAATTAAAGTGGGACAACTTTTGTTGTCCCTTTGATTTTGTAGTATTATATGGTGTACCCCGTCCGCCTCCTAATAATAATATAAATAAAAATAATATTATTACTTTAATACTATTTTATTAAATATTCCCTACGGCCTTATATTAATTATAAGACATTGTTTAAAAAATATTTATCTTTTTAATAAATAAAAATTAATTTCTAGATATATTAATTATTTTTGTTACATATTCATGCATAATTATTTTTTAAAATATTAATGAAATTAAAACAGTTATAAAAATAAAAATAAAAATAAGAAAAGTGAGTATGCAGAGGATAAAGTGGTTTAAGAAATGTGTCTGCAAAGGATGGAAGCGTAAGGTATCTATGGCTGGTGTAAGCTCGATGGCAAGCGATGCGGGCATGGAAATACAGTCACAATGGGATGAAGGAGAAAGGATCCAAGGAGAGGAGACCTTTGGGGTGGAGCGGGGGATGAAATAACGGAGTAGTTGTGCTGGTAATAACCATAGGATGATGATGAAACGGTATAGTGTACAGAGGTTACAAGGAAATCTGTGCAACAAAATTCTCTACCAGAAAGTTGTCATAGGGGTGTCAGATTGCATGAATCTAGAAAATACGATGATGACAGAACGAAGAGTACGTATTTTGAATTAAAGGTGAGAAAAGAGGTGATAGAGGAGGTAGAGGTGGTCAGGACGCTTGCTGACTTGTGTGAAAAGGAGGGTAGATTAGATAGGTGCGACGAAGAGGGAGTTGGGGTAGATAGCACGACAAATAACAAGAGGGTCCGTTTGGCCCACTGTTAGTTTTACTCTTTCCCAGATTGAGCGTGGTGGACTGAATATGGAACAAAAACATCGTGAGAAGGGGAGTACAGTATTTGGGAACGATTTGATGGTCCTATTGGACGATGAGGGAGGTGCTGTAAGAAATGAGAATATGGGCTCTAAAATTATGAACAATTGATGTTCTAAAACACTAGGCAAAGGCAGAGAAGGCAATTACACACCAAGGGGGGACGTCTAGCCAGGAAGTGGTGCAAGAGTCGTGTGCTCATGAAGGCAACGCAGTGTGACTACACCTAGACCGTCACTCTCTGGTGGTATATTTCGCTCAACTTCAGTTCCACTTAGTGAAGTCAAGGCAACAACTAGAAGTGTTTGGGTTAACAGTACGTATCCAATTGGGAATGTCACATGGCAGGAGTAAGGAACAAATTCTGGAGAAAATAACTATGATGGAAGAAAGAGACCGTGAAGAGACAGAAAAGGATTATGGGGTCTTTGAGAAGGGTGATGATGGAGTTATTTAATGAAGATGTTATCATTTAATGTAAGGGGGCTGGGAGGAGGTGTGAAGTGGAGTTTCATCTAGAAGATTATTCTCAAGGACAACATTCAGTTTGTGTGTTTGCAGGAGACAAAAAAGGAGACTTGTAATAAAGAGATGTGTCAGGTCATTTGGGTGATTGTGAGGTGAAGTGGGTCATGCAACCCTCTATAAACACTGCAGGGGGCTGTTGTGTCTATGAAGCGAAGACTTTTTCACTTTGCATAATTTGTTTCAAGGAGATAGGTATATTGGGCTGGGGAGCTTGTGGAATGAGGGTGGATTTATTGTAACTCTCATCAACATTTATTCACCTTGGGAGTTAGATTTTAAAAGGAGGTTCTAGAAGGATTTGAAAAGCAAGAAGGAGTCTAGCACATGTGATATGTAATGCATCATGGGGGATTTTAATTGTGTTAGAAGACCTTGTGAGAGGCAAGGTGAAGCTTTGGTGGATTATGGAAGTTGAGAGAAAAGGGAATTTAATCAATTTATTCAAGACTTAGGACCGGAGGACATACTTTTGATTGGGAGACAATTTACTTGGTATAGATATAATAGGAGATCAAGAGAATGATTGTCTATATGGAATGGATCCTCACAATTTGTTTTGGATAGGAACATTTCGAACAATTGTCCAACCATTTTGAAGAACATTGATATTGATTGGGTCCTAAACCTAATAAGGAGGACTCTTGATTGTTGGATGGATGACAAGAACTTTGAGAAGTTCGTGGCGAAAGCTTGGGAGCAACAAAGCGTACAAGGAAGAGGGGCTTTCATTCTCAAGCAAAAGTTAAAGGGTATGAAAGCTTGCTTGAAGGAGTGGAATCGTAACCACGTTGGGGACATTCACCAAAACATTGCTAGAATTGAAAGAGACATGAATGATCTTGATAAAAAAAAAAAAAAAAAAGGAGACTGAGGGTTTATTTGAGGAAGAGATAAATGCTAGGAGGCGGGGATTGCAAGAAGAGTTTTGGAGAAATGTTTTGTATAGGGAATCACTTCTCAAGAAAAAGTCAAGAGCAAAGTGGCTTAGAGAAGGTGATCTAAATTCAAAATACTTCCATATCATGGCTAATTGGAGGAGGAAAAATATGATTAGAGGGGTTATGAGTGAAGGGATTTGGAAGGAGGAGCTCAAAGAGGTGAAGGAGGATGCTTGTCTCTTTTTTAAATAAAGATTTAGTGAAGGTGATTGGAAAAGGCCAAAACTAGATGGGGTAGCTTTTAAAAAAAAAAAAATCTAGAATGAGGATAATGATATGTTGATTAGAAGATTTGAAGAAGAGGAGATCATGGAAGCTATTTGGGAATGTGGGAGCTCTAAAAGCCTAGGGCCGGATGGGTATAACTTTAGATTCATCAAGGAATTTTGGAGGGTATTGAAAAGAAATGTGGTAAGTTTTCTTAATGACTTCCATGATGTTGGTACTTTCCCTAGAGGTGCTAATACATCTTCAATCACCCTTATTCCAAAATCCTTGGAACCACAAGGGTGGAACAATTATAGACCCACTTCCTTGGTGTGGAAAAAATCTCGGCTAGGAGACTACAAAAGGTACTTCATGGGGTTACTGATGAAAGACAAAGTGTTTTTTTGGGGGGAAGAAGCCTATTGCATAGTGTTATGATAACAAATGAGGTTGTGGATGAAGTGAGAAGAAAGAAGAGAAAATGCTTGATTTTTAGGGGTTAGGAATATTTCCTTGTTTAACATGGCCTTACTCGAAAAATGGAAATGGAAACTATTCCATAATAAGAGGGAATTGTGGGAAAGGGTTTTAGACTCTAAATATAAGGGATGGTGTGATTTAGGAGAGGGTGTGGTGAGGCCAATCAAATTCATATGGTGGAGGGATTTGAAACTTGTGTGTGGAGGTGATAATGAGGTTTGGTTTAATAATATGGTAGAATGGAGATAATGGAATGGTATGCTTACTAGATTTTGGGAAGATGCTTGGTTGAGTGAAGTAAGCATTAAAAATTCCTTTCCTAGGGGGTTTTTGAATTCGAAGCAAAAAAGAGATGTTGTAGTGAATATGGGAAGGTGGGATCAAAGGTGTTAGGCTTGGGAATTTCGATGGAGGAGACGAGTGGGAAAAGGAGTTAGTAGAGGGATTTGATAGCGTCTTGGAGAGCGTTACTTTGAGATACCAAGAAGATGACACTTGGATTTGGGTGGAGGATGCTTCAAATGTGTTTACAGTCAAGTCCACTAATTTTGCCCTTTACAAAATGCATTTTGAGTCATCAAAGGAGGAAATTTTTAAGTGTCTTTGGCACTTAAAAATCCCCACTAAGGTGGCCTTTTTCATTTGGCGGTTATTCCTTGATAGATTGCTTACTAAGGCCAACCTTAGTAGAAGAAATGTAAAGTTGGAGAATGATAATTTATCATGTGTATTGTGCCATAAGGTCAGGGAAAATCCAAATCATTTTTTTTTCTTGTGGCTTCACTCATGATATATGGAAAAAGTGGTATAGTCTTTTTGGAATTTCCTCTGCACTGCCAAATCATGTGAGACAACACTTTTTACAAAATGGACATGGTTTATCAGGAAGTAAATCTAACCTTTGGAGGCTTCTAGGATGGAGTGTCATAGTGTGGAACATTTGAAACGTACAAAATGGAATTGTTTTTGATGAAATTCAACCTGATGGTGACGGCATATGGAATAATCGCATGTTTTGTTTGTGATCATGGCTTAAATCCTACAAGAAGGATTTTGCAGTTTCCTTCCAAATCTGGCAATCAAACCCTACCATTTGTATCTCTTATCTATGAGTCATGGTATTGTTGTGACTATTGGGAGAGAGTTTACATGGTGGTGGCTCCTTTGCTACGTGGGTACAGGATTTGTATCTCTTCATATACAACCATATCATTTTGTGAAGGTATAAGGACAAATACGCTACTCCTAATTCATGTATGTTTGTGTTGTTTTCATGTAAAGGAAGGGGTTGACGTTTCATAGTAAAATTGATGTTTGTTTAGTATGTGGAGTGCATTTTTGTTGTATGGCACCGAATACTTTGTAATCACTCGCACTTCTTGTGCATTTTTTATAATATAATCCTTTATTGCTGAACAAAATTAACTATTTTTCTTAAGGAATGTGAATTATTTGAAAGGTTCTTATAATTAGGATGGAGGAAGTAATATTTAGGCTAAGATATTTTTTCATCCTTGTAAATTTCGCCAAGCTCAAATTTTGCCCCCTAAAAATTTTCATCCTCAAAATTATAATGCATCGTTTTTTTGGTTTAAAGCAATGCTCGGTTATATCTAAACCTACAATTATTTATTTAAATTTTAAAATATGATTTATAGGATAAAAAAAATCGCCCCAAAATATGAAAAATTGTCATAAATTTCCAAATCCTCCTTCTTTAAACATCTTCATCTTCTTCAAACCCCATCACAAATCAAAACCAGATCTGGGTCGCACCACCACGAAGGACGTGATGGCCCTCCACACGACATCATTCATCTCAGCATTAAATGTTCCATCATAGTTCCAAGTTCCCTAACCTAACCAACTCACTCCTTCACTCAACTTCACTCGCACTATGTAACGTTCAATTCATGTTGAACCTTCTTCTCCCTTCTCTCCCTTTCTCTCCTCTAGAACCTCGCCTTAAACCTCATCCAAAATTAAATTATAGCCCACTGGTCAACTCATCATCACTCCCTTACAATGCTCACATTCAAAACCCCAACAAGTTCTCCATAAAATTAATTAGCTCAATTAATTCCACCTATACCTTTCCATATACATTAATTACATGTTCCACTAAAACATTCATTTTATGTCCATGAAGGTTATGTTTGAAGACGATGGTTAGGGTGCCCAAGTTAAATGACTTAGGCACCATGTCCAAGTTCATTATAACCATTCAATTTAATCAAAGGGCTAAGACATTTTGTTATTTTTCTTTTTTTGTTG
Source organism: Glycine latifolia (assembly GCA_013407115.1). Taxonomy (NCBI): domain Eukaryota; kingdom Viridiplantae; phylum Streptophyta; class Magnoliopsida; order Fabales; family Fabaceae; genus Glycine; species Glycine latifolia. Next base: position 7,251 of record QARZ01040557.1, read on the forward strand.
ATGTTTTCTCAATTTATCCCTGATTCTCTCTTCTCCCTCACCATTCAACTCTTTCCCACTCCTAGTCCTTGGTGATGTAGAGGCAAAAACTTCTCCTACCCACTTCCACTCCTCTAATGCCACCACTAAATGTGAATGTTGTTGTTATCCAAACATTCAATTGTCATATCTGCAAAATTGTTTATGAATCAAGAATTGAATGAAATTAGAATCAAGAACTTTCCAATGACAACGTTTCATTTTCTCGATTTCCTCTTCTTTTCTTTTCTCTGACCGTTGCAAGCCACTGTGAAATGTGATTTCCTTCTTCCCTACCCCACAACCACAAATGATTGTCATAGTGACGGCAACAGCTCTACCATGCACTGCCACCCCCACATTGATATGTAACATTAAAAGTGAGGCTAAACTACAAATGTTACATATTACTTATCTATAAACAAAATGAGAATGCAAAACAAAAATAAGTTCTCAATCATGTCTTGATTAAACTCGCATCCAGTCTCATATCTTCAAATTTAAGAACCAATGGTCCAATGAAAAAAATCTGAATTAGAAACTAAAAGGCAAAGTGAAAAAAAACTTCAGATTTGCGTCAATAAGGTCGAAGTCGAGGGTTTTGAAAGGATCACCATCCATGTTTTTCATTCGTAGATCTGTAATTCATCTCTACACGCGACATGCTGACATTGCACACAATAATGGAAGTGACGCTCATCCTTCAACACACGTGATTCCATCATGGTGGCTCCTTATGACAATTTTGATGACTCTATCACAATGGTTGGTGGCTCTGACGTGGCAGTTGTGCTTGCAATGACATATGCTACCCGTCAGCAAACCACGAGCGTTGTGAACGATATGGTGTGACAAAGGTTTGGGTTGTTAGGGCGGTGCTCGAAAAGGAGAGGTGGTGAGAGTACCACCAATCTTCCAATTAAGAAGAGTGGAAGGAGGAGAAGTGACAGAAGAGGGGAAGAATGAGAAAAAGGTCAAAGGGTATTGTGGGAAAGAAGAGAAGAAAAAATAAAAGAAAAAAAATAAAACAAGAAAATTGATGGTCATATATCTTTAAATTTGGTAATCTAGCGAACACAAACAAAAATAATTTTATGTCCCATTTGATGGTCAACATAAGGTATGATAAGATACAATAACATGATAAACTTTAATCCTATTAATATTTGGTGCACACTATGATATAGACTAGATAATGATAGTACAATGGCGGAGGCAATGGTGATAGCAACGATGATAATAGTAGTGATGGTTACAATGATGGTATCGATCGTAGTGGCGGCAATAGATGTGGTGGTAGTAGTAGCAACAGTGACAATGGTGATGACAACGACAACAATGACAATGGTAGTGATGGTGAATCATAAAATGTAGCACTATTAACAATTGCTTCATATTGTTACATTTTTCGCTATTTTCCTATTATGCTTACTATCAGAAGATAACTTCTTACTGGAAGATAAGTTTCTGATAATATTTGATAGAAGAGCATCCGCTCTTAGAATACAAAATAATCTCAAAAAGGAAACTACTGATTAATTCTCATCATTGTACCCACTATCAATCCCTGTAATTATCGGTCAATGATTCCTATTCATAAATACAAAATATTCAGGTAATCAAATCTCCTAATTATGGGATTTTAATCCTATCTATAAACGGAAATAATATATTCAGAATCCTGTCAAAAGAAGGGAATAATATATATGAAGGGATTCTGACACTTACAACTCTCTTTTATTCAATATATAAAAATAAAATAAAAAACGATTATATATATGACGAAGACAAAGTAAAAGTTGAAAACCAAAAAAACTTTCAGTAGACATCATAAAATTTCCCGGTAACATAAGTTACAGATACCCGAACTCTCATTCTTTAAATACCAGTGTTAAATGACCTGGAATGCCTTGTTCTAGAAATTGTATTATGACCAACTACCACATGTTTTTAAGTTAAATTAAAGTATGGTACATCTATGAATCCCAAGAGATTCAAAAAGTCTTCTGCCAGAAGGCCAAAAGAGTGAGAACCAACCCGTTGGTTGTGCCTCAGGTGGAGCTTCATGTGAGTCCTCTAAATTTGTTCCATCAGAGTCCCCATGTACTTCATCGTTCTTCTGGCTTTCACTTGTGACCTGATCTCCATCTACATCAGCTTTAGCTTCCGAAATCTCTCCCGGCTTCTTGTCGAATAGCCCTTTAAATTGTTTCCTAGCTTTCTTCTCAACATCCTGCAAATGAATTGATATAAATAAGAATAAAGTCTTAGTGTTTCCTTCGTTGATGTCTCAACTCGACCATATAACCAAATAACTGATTTCAAACCCACCTGCTCCTTCTGCTTCAGTTTTTGAAGAGCTGCAGTTGCATCTGATTCAGTTGACTTGTCGACTTTCATCATCTAAGATAGCATTGAAGTGATTTTAGAAATGGAAAACAATACAGCTTTAGATGCTAAGAAAGTTATGCATAAAGATTTTTACCATTTTGAAATCAGCCCTCGCTTCTTCAAAATCTCCAGCAGCCATGTAGGCCATTCCACGACGATAAAGACCCTTGACATGTGCAGGATTTGCTTCCAAAACCTGCATGATTTGTTGAAGAAAACACGACAAAGGGAAAAATCAACATATAGAACACAAAAACAAATGCCAGAAACCAGATTTAAGACAAGAAAAGGAAAAGAGCCCACGGTTGAAAATCAGATTCAAATATTCTATATTTATTGTATATCTGATTTAGAGGAACAAAATCTCCTCCAATTATGTTTATTTATTGTAATAAGCTTATAAATCAAATTACGTGGTGTCATTCAAACACAGATTCAGCAGCTCTATGCCTCATTTCTCGCTTTCAACATGGTATCTAGAGCCTGAGAGCTGTGAGCGGCCCGTTGTTCGATGCCTCACCCCTCAACTTACCAATGACCTTCCAGAAACTGTGCCTTGGTTGCCTTTTTTGCCCTTTTCTTATCATGGCTTCCCAGAACCTCGGGACAATGCACGAATTGGTAATTTATTTGCTTGAATATTATTTCCATGTCCTTCCTTGGCTCACGGGTTCATGACTCTAGTGCTTCTAACCACATCTCTAGTAATAGATCCCTATACTTTTCCCTTTCTACAT
>QARZ01040557.1:29814-52511 GCA_013407115.1 Glycine latifolia
TATGTGAGTTTTGTTTGTGAAGAAGCTAGAGTTAGTTAGTGATTGTTAATTAGACATCTAGCAGATTTTGACTGAGACAAGCTATAAATAGATAGTGAGAGAAGATTTGGGTCACTCAGTTAAGTGAGAGATAGGTTTGGGGAGGGATCTCAGGCTTTTGAAATCCTGAGAGAAACACTTAAATTCATTCATTATCCAATAATCATAGTTTTCTTAATGCTAGTATATAATAGTATAATATTGTTCAGATTACTATCAAAATTCCAAACTTGTAACCAATGTAATGGGAATAGATGTGAGTTGAGTGCCATAGGAAGAAACCATTCCTTTTTTTCATATATTTCTATTGGAAAAAATTACTGCATGATAAAGTAGACAGATTTTGAAAATGAGTATATGAGTTGAGTGCCATAGGAAGAAACCATTCCTTTTTTTCATATATTTCTATTGAAAAAAATTACTGCATGATAAAGTAGACAGATTTTGAAAATGAGTATATTTTTCTATGTCTAATATAGAACAAAATGGTTGCTTATAAAATTGGCAGACAAATGATTTTCAGTGGATTCTTTGTTGAAGTCATCTCTTGAGCGATTGAGGCTGTGCATCCTGATGAGAATTGTCTCAGCTAAGCTACAGTGATTTTGGGTATTTCCTACAGTGAATTTCGATTACTAGAGACAAGGTTGTCTTGCAGATTTGCTTGGCAGTAAAAGTGCTTCAAGATAGTAAAAGATACTTATGTATGCTAAATTCTTACCAACATATTTTATTCAAGAAACTGAAAGTGCTTCAAGTCAATAAAAGTGTTTAAATCACAACTTTTTATCTAGACGTAAATAGGTGTGAAGATTGTCAATAGATCTGACAATTTTTAATAACAATCCTAGGCAAATAGAACTGAAAATGCTTAGATTGGGGGACTGAAACATACTCTGTTATTGCTCTATAAACATATCACGTTTATATGTTGAACCATTACTTATTAATAATTGTTGCCGCTATTAAATCATGAAACCATCATAGATCAGATTGATCACTGTTTTATAATAATCACCAAATTGTTTGATTTTCTAGGCAGCTCTTTGAGCATTTTTACTTCTGGCTGCACAGATAATCTTAACCCAAACTTCAAGGATCTGTATTAGAATTTTCTCAAAATTTGTATCTTGTTTTCTTTCATTCTCATTCCCCTTAGATGTTATTGTCTCTTATTTGAAGGCACTATGTAGTTGTTGCTCTCAGTATCATTATAAAATTATCCACAACTTTTTTCTAATTATCTGTGCATTGAAAGATCTAAAAACTTTTGAAAGTAATTGTTGTATAGTTACATATCACCTAGTGAAAGATGTTATTGTCTGATTTTTTCAAAAAAAAAAAAGCCACATTATTTTTTATTTTTATTTTTTTAATCAATAGTAGGGACAGGGCGGGGGCAGGGGCGGGGATGGGTTTTAAAGGCGGGGGCGGGGATGGGGAATACAATACCCACCCCTGCCCCGCCCCGTTGCCATGTCTAAAGGTTAGTTTGTTGGGAACAACTTAACCTTAGTGTATCCATGTTTTGTTGTTAGATTTATATATCGACAATTTGTGTGTAGCATAACTTCAGATATTTAATAACCAGGGTGATAAAATACTCGGCCAAATGAAGAATGTTGATGTTGGAATGGTGAATGATACTTTTCGTGTTGGTCAGTGCTATGTTATTCAAAACTTTGAAGTGGAAAAAAATAGTGGTCAGTATAAGGCTACAAAGCATGGTTTTGTATATAGATTTCTAAAACTCTTTTCTCTTTTATCCCCCCGCTCTCTGGTTCTATTCATACCTAATTTTTCTTCAAAATCAACTTGGTAAAAGCAACCAAAATTACTTCTCATGAAATTCCTGACATACCTAATATAGTGTACAATTTCACTAAGTTTGTTGCCATAACAGATGGCTCTACCACGCTTGATTACTTGATAGGTACCATTTAGTTTAATAGATTTAACAAATTCATGTATAAGTTCTGTTAGATGTTGTTGAGTAAATTATACATTGTCTGGTATATTGTTGAAGATGTTATTGGTGAAGTTGTGGAAATTATTCAATAGCATCTGGATTCGAAACCACGGAAGGTCTTATTGACTCTCAAGGATGAATGGTATTCTTTCATTATGTACAACTTTCTTATTTTATCGTCAAATTATTCTATGTTGGGCCTAATTATAGCTTATATTAATTACTCATTGTTAATATAACATAGTGAAAGTGTCATTAGTTGTACTTTGTGGGAGGCAATGGCTTTGGAGCTGAAGGATTGTTTGGATAAGAATGTCAGTGGCCCTGTCGTGTTGTTGCTGACAATGGCTAAAATCAAAGAAGCTAGAGGTATTGCTGACAAACTCAGTTTAAAATATCAGTTTTTTGCCAGGAATAGAAAACTATTGTAACATGATCATGTTAATGCAGGATCGTATCCTCTGTCCATCCATAATTCTATGTTTGGTTCACACATATTTGTTAACACCGATATTAAGGAAATAGTTGAATTCAAGGATCAGTTGATTTCATCGTAAGTAATGTATGGCATTACTATTGATAAACTCTATGTTGTTTCATGTTATTATGTTAAAGCCACCAACTATTTGAAATTTCAGGATGGATGAAACTCATCTAACTATCAATAGCTGTAGCCAACTAGGAACTCAGACTTCTGGTGCTTCTTTGCATTCTACTGTAGATCACTTTTTGCATAATGCACATGTTAAGTCTCTTGATCAAATTAGTCATGTTTTAAAGGTATCATTGAAAATTGATTGGTTCCTGTCGTGTCATGCTTTCAGTAAACATATTAACATTTTGCAATTTTGTTGTAGGAGTGTATGTGTGTCACTGTGGGTACTATCCAAAAGTTGTTGATAGCCAATGGTTGGGTTTATGATGCATGTCCCAAATGTAACAAAAAGATTGATGCACATCAACAACCTGTAATTTGTGGTGCCTGTGGTAATCAAAGTGCAAGCACAATACCCAGGTAATGTTGCAAAAGTAATCAGGTGTTGGTTTTTAATTGTTATCTTTCTAACCGTGTTGTTGCATTATTGTGTGCCATAGATATCATATTGATGTTAGGATAACTCAGCCACGTGAATCCGTGACTTTTACACTGTGGGATCGTGAATGTGTTGCCCTCATAAATTACAGTGCAGTCGAAATTAAGCAAAAAATCATTGTTGAGGTTCTTCACAATTTGCCTTGCCTATAATGTTAATATTTTATCTGTTACAACTGAATCAGTATTTTGGATTTAATTTGAAGAATTATACTATTTTTTATTACATAGGAAGGTGATTTTGATCCAAGAGAGATACCAAAATGTCTTGATCGAGTTTTGGGAAAAAAATTGGCGTTTAGGTTTAAAGTTGTATCGGGCAATAAATGACATTCTGTTTCTCAAGTTTCAGAAGATGATACATTTGTCAACAATATCCTTGCCCAACTTCCAACATTTGACATACAGGTAACCTTCATTAAATATCACTTTGTTGTCATTATACACATATTAAGTAAGCAGTTGCTATTTACATTTGCTATTAACCTAATTGGTTTTGTTATTATATTACAAAGGATCAAGTATAGCCGGCTATGTCTTCGGTGCTTCAGAGTGATGATGTTGCTGACAGTGTAAGTTTCTTGGTCTCAACATTTGTTTTCTCTATGTTATATTGACTCATAACACATCTATCCCAACACAGTACAAGTTCCATTATCTGACAATTTCTTTGCATTGTGGTGTTGATCTGAATATTTATTTTGGATGTACAGTAGTTGTTGATAACAACTGATTTTTGTACACAACAATGCCTTTCACAAACTGGTGAGTCTGATGCACATTTGCTGGACTCAATAACTCTAGCTAAGTGCAATTATGGGCCGTCTGATCTTGAATTGGATGCTATAGAATTTGAAGATTTATCACAGATACAATTATCATCTACTAGGCTGAGGAAACATGTCAAGACTGAGTAATGACATCAAAGCATGTGTTTAGACCTTTTTTGTAAACTTATGTCACAAACATTGGTGTATTGGGAGTTGTTTCAACATGTTTATGTAATTGTTCCTTTAAGCAGTGTTGATTGTGTTAAGTAGTAGTAATGACATCAAAGCGCGTGTTTAGACCTTTTTTGTAAACTTATGTCACAAACATTGGTGTATTGGGGGTTGTTTCCAACATGTTTATGTAATTGTTCTTTTAAGCAGTGTTGATTGTGTTATGTAGTAGTACTGACATCAAAGCACGTGTTTAGACTTTTTTTGTAAACTTATGTCACAAACATTGGTGTATTGGGAGTTGTTTGAACATGCTCATGTAATTGTTCCATTAAGCAGTGTTTATTGTGTTAAGTAGTTATTCAAATGTTGTAAATTGTGTTTCAAGGAACAAGCTTATGATTAACTTAATGTGGTTATCACATGTTACATCCAATGTTAAAGTTACCACATGTTAAGAATTGTCAGATGTCAAAATGTATATAAAAAAAGGCAACAACAAATACATATATGAATTCAACAAAGCAATAAGATTGTTTTATATAAACATAATACTCAATTTCACTAAAATGGACAATGGTTTTGCCTTTTTGGTTAACACGTTTGAAAACAATAAGTTGTAATATATTAAGTCAAAATGGACACAATCAACACCAACCACTTAACCAACAAAAAATCCATGTTTGTTCCAACACTATGAATGAACATGAAGTGGAGCAACGAAATGAAATAAATCCTAATTACAGTAGCACACCAACCTAAAAACCACATAACAGGCTGTCTTTTCAATTTAAAGTCAAAGTATGGAGTAAATATACTTGGATGTGCTTAAAATGTGGATACAACTATTCATAATCATATCTAATGTACATCAAAATATTGTCACCAACCTCACAGCTCTAGGTGGACACACTAAATAAAATTCTTTAAACATATTGGCTTTAGTATTTGTAAAAAGACATCCTGCTATTGTCATTCACGACTGTGTGTATGTAAGTTGGCATGCAACAACACCAATGTACTTAAAATCTTCATATACATGTAGTGTCTGTGTAACATACAAGTAACATGTTGTCAATTTGGGTGAGGTCCTTGCTACACATGTTGCATATTATGAACAGGAGCATTGGCCATTGAGATACATTCGTCTGGTCAGTTACTCCAAACCCACTTAACATGTTTAATCAATATATGTGCAATCTTCAACTGAGAATGTTCTTGATTTCATATGTGGTCAGAACCAAATAATGTTTGAACCATATTAATTTAGTAGGTTACTAAAACATGGGTCAAGAAATTTTGAATAGAAAGGTTAATGCCAAAGCTGTAAGATACCACCGAAAAATCATGTTACAAGTCAAGAGGTTGGCCAAAAGTAAATGTAGCAGTGCTAAGAGGGCAGACCTAACCAACAAAAATGAAGGTTCCAAATGTCTTCAGTTATATTCCACACGTGCTTACTTCTTTAATCTCAGCTATAATGTTGTTACAAGTAAATGAAACACTAATAATGTGCTTATGAAACATGCATAAATTGTACAAAATGCTCCAACAACAACCAATCAACAAACTGTCATTACTCCATTAGCAGATATTTCTAATACTCTAAGGCAGAACACGAAACTGCCCAACAAGAGATTCAAAAGTCTGAGTAATTTCTCTAGCCTTCCAAATAATTTGTTACCTGATATATACACAATGAACCATTTTCAAGGTTTATATGCGGTTTTAAATTAACTAATTGTAGTAAAATTTATATGAACAGTTACGAATGAACAAACTATGCGGTTCACAAATGGGAATACACCTAACACTCAACCACAATCCACTGAGCTTCTATACAGAGGACAGAAAAGTGTGAGGCAAATGTTTGGGGTTAGAAACAATTTACTGAATCAATTTGTTGCTGCATCTTCAACTCGTAATGTAGACATGTGTAATAGAAACCATTGTCAGTCAACTCAAACTGGACAAACTAATGCAGGTACCAATTTGATTCATAGCTTAAAATTAAGCACACATGTATGAAGATTAGTGTTAAGTATGAGTTTTGTTAAGTATGCAGAAACAAGTGATAGTTTATTTCATTCTCATACTAAGGATCAAGTCTCACATGACAGTCAATTTTGTGTTGACCATATTGCTACAAGTTTGTCTTCGTATCCACAAAGCTTTTGGATAAACTACAATGTTCCTAATCTGAAACTAATTTCAAGCAATCCTGTTTTGAAACTACATTTAAATTGTAAAGAGGCAAGATCAAGACGAAGAACCATACTGCAGAATAAGCATTTATCAAAAGACAGAGAGAATAGTGCAAATAGTCCTAACATAATCAATAAACATGCAGGTTTTGCATCTCTACATTCATATACAACAAGCTTTTGTTATGATTGACACTGTTGTAACAATGTTAAATTGAAAAGGTTTCATTTGGTAGGATATGTTGATATAGGAGATGCTACTGAAATATGTCCATATTGTCAAGCTTCCATGTGGTTTGCAGAAAGCACAAGGATAAAAAATTCCAGAAGTAATGACAAATATAGTATGTGTTGTGGCATGGGTAAAATACAATTTCCTCTTTTGAAGCATCCACCACAATTGTTGCAACAACTACTATGTGATCAACAATCATGTCAAAGTAGAAATTACCAGGACAATATCAGAACTTATAATATGATGTTTGTTTGCATCTCTGTTGGTGCCAATGTAGATACAAGTTTGTCTCAAGGAAAAGGTCCACCAATTTATAGAATTCATGGACAATCATGCCATTTGATTGGAAGCCTATTACTAATGGGTGGCAAAGCTCCAAAATTTGCGTAATTGTATATCTATGATACAGAAAATGAGATTCAAAACAGACTTGGTGAAGCGATGTATATTTTTGTCATCAGGCTTTTTTTGTATTTATCAAATAAGCACTATAATGTTGTCTTTTATCCAATGTGTGTCATACATAAATGTGGCTATAACTTTCATTTGTGTCAACATTTTTTGATTGGACCACAACATTATAACACCACAGTTGAGTGCAAACTAATACTGATAGTTTATGCATGACAATATACTATTGTACATAGAACATCAACAAAACATTATCAACTGACAAAAGAATGATTGCTGACTAAAATGTGTGGTTTTCAGATGGCAAAATCGTCTTAACTCACATCTTGTTAGTCAATTGAAAACAATGCTTGATCAATACAATGTGTTTGCAAAGTCTTTCAGGATAGCCAAAGAGCAATTTAATCACTGCCAGACAGTAAATTTGAGATTACAATTAATCTCAGATAGGAAAAAATATGGCAGGATTTACAATTTGCCCACAGTTTCAGAAGTGGCTGCAGTGATCGTTGGTGATGCAACTCAACCTATCAATAGGGATATTATACTTGAAAAACAAAGTGGACGATTGCAAAGAATCAATGAGCTTCATCCAAGTTATCTTGGATTGCAATATCCTCTTTTATTTCCTTATGGTGAAGATGGATATCGCGTTGGTGTCAAGCATAGAGACATGGAAAATTCAGCCCAAAGGAAGAAAAACAAACTTACTATCAGAGAGTTTTTGTGTTTTAGGCTGTAATCTAGACAAGGAGATAGTGAAACCTTATTGAGGTTCAGAAGGCTCTTTCAACAATTTATTGTTGACGGTTACACAATGATGGAAGCAGAACGATTATTATATATAAAAAATCATCAAAAACAACTATGTTGTGATAAATACAACACTTTAATTGCCTTACAGGGAGGAGTTGATAATCAGCGTTCTAATTGTGGTAAGCGTATTGTCCTTCCTTCATCGTTTGTTGGTAGTGCCAGGTATATGGATCAATTGTATTTTGATGGAATGGTCATATGCAGCACTGTTGGATTTCTAAATTTGTTCTTGACGTTCACCTGTAATCCTTATTGGCTTGAGATTCAAAGGTCTGTCTCAGCACTTAATTTAAATGCAAACGATCAGCCAGACATTGTTACAAGAGTTTTTAAACTGAAGCTAGAACAACTAATGTCTAACTTTAAGGATCATAAACTTTTAGGCCATGTAGTAGCATGTAAGAACTGCACTTAAAGTTAATTGTTTGACACAATTCTGTTTTTCTTTGTCAGATTAAATGATTTCTAATCTGATATGACAATGGTTGCAGATATATACACGACTGAATTCCAAAAGAGAGGATTACCACATGCTCATATCTTGTTTTTTTTTTTGCATCCTTCCAACAAGTATCCATCTCCTTCAGATATTGATAGCATCATATCGGCTGAAATACCAGATTCAGATAAAGAACCACAATTGTATGAGTATGTCAAAAATCACATGATGCATGGTCCGCGTGGGTTTGCCAACAGAAAGTCTCCATGCATGAAAGATGGAAGGTGTTCTAGGTTTTTCCCAAAGAAATGGCAACAGGAAACTTTTGTTGACCAGGACGGCTATCCAAAATACAAAAGACACAATGATGGGAAATACATTGGAAAAAATGAAATTGCTCTAGATAACAGATATGTAGTGTCATACAATCCAAAGCTCCTATTGAGATATCAAGCTCATCTCAATGTAGAATGGTGCAATCAATCTACATCAATCAAATATTTGTTCAAGTACATTAATAAAGGATATGACCATATAACAACTGCTCTTGTAACTGTGCAAAACATTGATGGAACAACAGATCAGTGTGTTGATGAGATTAAGGACTATTTAGATGGTCGGTATATATCTCCATGTTAAGTTTGCTGGAGAATATTTGCATTCCATATACACAAGAGATCACCTACTGTTGAATGATTGCATTTTCATTTGCCTGGTGAAAAATCAGTTATATTTGAAGATGATGAAGACATTGATTCTTTACTGTCAAAGCCAACTGTTAAAGAGTCCATGTTTACATCCTGGCTACATGCTAATACGATGTTCAGTGAAGGTAAGAATCTCACTTATGTCCAGTTTGTAAGAAACTTTAGTTATATAGCTAAGGATAGACAATGGAAACCAAGCAAACAAGGCAACACAATTGGAAGGCTTAACTGGGTTCCTCCATCTACTGGAGAATTATATTATCTTAGGATGATGTTGTAGACTGTTAAAGGGCCAACCAGTTATGAACAAATTCATACAGTTAGAGGCCAACTATATCCTTCCTTTAGAGATGCATGTTTTGCAATGGACTTTCTTGGTGATGATAAGGAGTACATTGAGGCTTTGAAAGAAGCATACCCCTAGGGTTCTGGCATTTTTCTCAGGAAATTTTTTGTCACAATGCTCATTTCTAATAGCATTGACAGACCAGACCATGAATGGTCCCAAACATGTGAATATCTTATTGATGGCATTCTACATGAGCAAAGAAAGACTACAAACATACCAGGTAAAATACAGCTACTTTATTTCTTTTATATGCTTCACATATGTTCAGATTTATTGTATACAATCATATTGAATTGTTTTTATGCATAGATTTGCAGCTATCTATTGAACAATTACAAAATTTAGCACTACTATACACTGAAGCGATACTGCAGTCCAACAAAAAATCACTCAAGGATTTTCCAACCATGTCTTTTCCTACTGGTGTAGTTCAAACCCATTATGGGAACAGATATATATATATGCTGAGCATAACTATGACAAATTTTCATTTAAATATTGGTTTTTATATTACCTAAATTAACATTATCTTTAATGATGACCATAAAAAAAAAATTAGACAACAAAATTGGATACAAATTTTTTATCCAATATTGAATCACACATTTTTCCTATGCTCTGCAACTTTCTAAATGAAAGTCAAATATTCACATTTTTATAACATTCTTGTGTTCACTCTACAATAACTAAATAATAAGATGGCTACATTCAATTACCAATACACCAGACCTCATTTTCCATGTTTGTACCATATCAGTTTCATTAACATCATAAGGTTTTACAGATTAAAAACATTTTACAAATTTATAGAGCCTATTTTTAAATAATTTCAGCAACCAAAACTAGATTTATATGACATTTTAGGAAGTCAAATTATAACTAAACTTAAATTTTAGGTTGGTTATTTCTTTCAAATTCTTCTTCTAATAAATGCTTAATTTAGGTCACAATGTCTAATCAAATAGTAATTAACTAAGTGAAGTCAATAAATAATGACAGTGGAGGCATGTGTAGGCATAGGTGCTGCCATGACTGTTGGCACAGAGAGAGTAATTGAAGTTCAGATATTTATGTAATTTGGAACAGTTGTTGTAAGTAATTCAAGTTTAGATCTTTATTTATTTATCTACTTTGGTTCAATTGGAAGTCCACGTGCAAAGAATAATGCATTCAAATACATAAATATATCTGAAAAGGCACTAAATACCCATTATATCATGTCTATTTGTCTGATCAATGCCATAAATTACATGCTCTATTCATTCACCAATCAAGTTCACAACCTTCCACTCCACTAAATATTATTTCATAAATTGGTGAGGTGCACAGACAGAAGAGACAAAGCACGGCTACAGAAGTATAAGAGCCACACCATCTGAGGGGACTAGGAGGAGACACAATAGGGCTCAGCAACTTATCCACGGAGAATCACGGTCAAGCATACAGTACGGAAGTATAAGAGCCACACCACCTGTATTGGATTGTTGATGATCACTCTGTAAATCTTAGATTTTTTAACTGGTAAACTCACTTCAAACTATTAAATTAAAACTCAATCTTTAACTTCACACACCAACTAATTTTCTGTTCCAAAAAATTAGAAGTATTCATCATTGTTCGAACATCGATCCTTTCGTGTTGCTTACACGTTCAAATTTACTCTGTTTCAATCCTCTGTATAATCACCATCATGAGTACAATACTTTGTTCAAAAAGACCCAATGGAATTTTGCCATTATTTTGTACTCTGTTTCAATGGTCTGTATTGTGATGAGTGCAATACTTACATCGATTCTTTTACTTTATTTAGGAAATTTTATAATTATCATATCCATTGTATCTTTACTCCTCGAAATAATTATTTTTATTGTTGTATCTGAATAATATTAGCACCAATGGATGCTGAGCAACTAAACCTCAAGGATATGGCTCTTACAATGATGAATATTAAGAGCAAATCCATTGAGATCGTGAACACAATTCATGTGAAGGACTAGGTTAGAAATTTACAATGTTAATTATTTCCCCATCCATTATGTAATTTGAAGTTTTGATATTCATTTTTATATGTTCATTTAGCCTTATGCAAAGATAAGCAAAAGTTTTGCCATTAGATGGAATGATCATTTGGAACACACTTGGCATCTAATAGATAGTAATGGTCAACATCATATGGTAAACTATAACAAAAACCTTAAAAATCCTGCAATTTCTGGTGGCTGGACAGCCATAAGAGACCACTATAGGCTGCAAGGAAACCATCAAATTACCATGATCCATTACGCTCAATCTGTGTTTTTTATCACTGTGTATAAAAGCATATCTGAACCTCAAGCATTTCCTAAATGACATTCATTATATAAGCAAAACCCGAACTATGTTGTGTTCCGCCTTCTACTAACTTAATACAAGGTCAAATGCAGTTTGCCTTGTAAGTTATAACAGTGTACACTTGATGTTTTATTTTCTTTATTGATTTTTTTTTTGTTGCCATAAAATTCCAACAATCAAAATCATTATTCCAGGATCTCCCAAGTACGATGTACTATTTCCTAAAAGATAATGAGTTCACCCACATTGACTTTGAGGGAAAAACATAATGCAAATTAGTGTTCAATCATTGGGAGAAAAGCGTCAAAATCGAAAGTAGGTGGAAAACTTTTGCCACACAGAATCATTTGAAAGCCAACTTTAAGTTCATTATGAAGTTTCCAGATCCAACCCATAACATAATGCTTTGGTATATATGTTGATTACATGTGTATTTTTTTAAGCCACCCAAAACAAGAATGTTTTTGCTTATTGTGTTCCTTAAGTACATGTATTTCATGTTCATATGTTTTATAATTAACATTATCAACTTATGTTACAATGTTTGCTTTTTATATTTCACATTAGTCAATCTTATAATATTATATTTTTTCATCTCCAATTTTACATAATGCAATAATGTCCATAAAGCCTATGGCTGAATTTAATCAATATTCAAATTTTTTTGTCTTTTTTTATTTAATTCATTGATTACAGCTTAATAACAATTAATTTATATATATATATATATATATTTTGTTAAATTATTGATTGATTCTATAAAATAATTTTTTTCAAAATTAAGATTCTTAAAATCATTTATGAATAATATTATAAATAAAAATATTTTAGTTATGATAGACATAAAAATTAAAATTGATTTATAAAAAATGGAAGAGCAGAGCTATATCCGTGCGTACGCGCAAGGGTCAAAAACTACTTCTTAATGAAAAAAGTAAAGCAAAACCACTCTTGGCGCATTACACGTGTTAAAGCTGGCCAGCTTAAACCACAGGTTCTACGAGGCCGAACACTGTTAACCAAATGAAATTCTCACCATGTAAGGGCCACAACCTAAAATAAGCAAAGTCGTAACTCGCTTTAAAAATATTTCCGTTCCTACTACTTGCTTTTCTTAATCCACTTAGATCTCATAATTTTAAGACAATCAAGAACAACAATTAGTTAAATGTATAAACGGATAAATAATATATGTGTCGATTAAATTAGAGTTATGATAAGGGTAACTAACATTACCCGTTAATTATAGTAAAAAATATTGAATTTCAATCACATTATTAGTGAAAAGTAGATTCTTTTTATGAAAAAAATATATTTGTATCATTTTTTATACTCTATTAGAATCAATTTTGTAACATAAAAACAATCACAAGTAAATGAAGACTAAATTAAGAGTTAGTTTGTTTATGTTTATTTTTTAATAAACTAAACATGTTTGCTTTTGTAAGTAATCAATTTTTTACTTAAAAAAGAAGAAAAAATATGATAAGTTATGATATAAAAAAATAGTGTAGAGAGTAAATAACATCTCTTATAATTAAAATGAGTATTACAAACTCAAAAGATATGTATACAGCGACAACTAAGCATGTGAAAAAATATCCGTGTCTTTTGACTTAAGATAAAAATATATATTTCAGTAAACCATAAGAGAAATATTATACCAACATAGAGAAACATCAAAAGAAACATCAAAAACAATAATATTTTTAAAAAATATATAAATTTAAAGTAAATATATTATTATAAATTAAATTAACTATTTTTTTTTATTTTGATTAATTAAATAACGAAATTTTATAAAAATAAATAAAACGGCTGCAGTATTAAATTAACATAAATCTAAACAATACTTAGAGTGGTACAATTCAAATCCAGCTGCCACTGCTTGAAGTAAGTAAAGCAAACGTAACTTCAATTTACACTGGCAAGACTGAGTTGTCAAACAGTCAAACAATTTCCTTATAATTTATGATAGCAGTTTACCAATTTAACACAGTAATGTAATTAGTTACACTACCACCTATCATTAAGCCAGTATCAAGTACTCCGAGAAAGGGTCGCCATGGTTGAACATTTAAAACGTGAATATATTCACAAAACCCATATGATAAAAAGCATCATTAAGCCTATGTTTGGAGAAAGAGAGTGGAAAGGAAAGAAAAAATTTTAAATTTGAATTAAAAGGAAAATGAAAGAAAAGAAATTCAAATTTATATTTCTATAAATAAACTTTTTTTTTTCTTCTTCTATTTATTTTCTCTTAATTCAAAGAAAAGAAAGTGTATCGTGTTATCTGTGTTTTTCTTTCTTTCAATTTTCTTTCTTTCCTACCAATAGGATAAATGCAATTCTTTTTTTCATTTTCATTCCATTATTAGTTCATAGTAATTGGGGTGGATAGTACAATAATAACTTCATCCCAAATTACATTTTGATTCAATTATAGAAAAAAAATGGCTATTCAATAATAACTTTTCAATTTTTTACTATTTTTTTTTATTATCTAAAACCACATAAAAAGTTGAGCAAAAAGTTTATCCATTCCACAGCTTTTTTCATTCCCAATCTATCAAAAGAGAACAAAAGTTACTGTTATCACTGTCATCTCCTGATACCCTTAGCTCTTACGGCCATCCATAACTTTATCCAAATACCCCCAAATGTTATTTTCTTATTTTCTACCCGATAAACCCAAAGAAAAAATCCTAAACTTTTTTTTTTTAAACCAAACAAAATCCCTATTTCTTAATTCTTAATTCCTTCTACTACTATCATATTGCTATTTCCATATAGAATATAAAAAACCAAAAACTATTACCCATTTCCCCAACCCAAAATTCTTTTTTTTAAACTATCACAAATTTCCCCAAACCAAAAAACAAAAAAAGACTCACTAGTAATAATGACTACTTTTTTTTTATCCTTCATGATTCATTCATTTCAATAAGTCCATTCCTGAGGCAACTGGATCTCATGGTTCACCACTTGTGGCTGATGCAGCTTCATGTTGTTACGCTTCTGATGACGAGAATAACCATAATGATGATTATTATTGCAATTGTTACTCCTAACCCTTGAAACCGCCAATCCTGCACATGACCAGCAACTCAGAATTTCACATACCCATAAAAATTTGTCCCCTCACCCCAGTAATAATTATAAAAAAATTAACAAATAAAACACAAAATTATAAATAAAAACCCATAAGAAAAATGCAAAATCTACTTTACCATTTTCCTCAATGAAACGCGGTTTGTGCTGCTGCTTGTAGCCACCACCCACCACACCGTCCAGATTCAGATTCAACGCCTGCGCCACTCTATCAGGAACCAACATTGTAATGCACCCTGCAAACCCCAAGAAAAAAAAATCTAAGCCAGTGATTTCAATTAATAAAAGTAAAAAAGTATATTAATTAATTAAAACCATTATTAAATAATAATGTTAATTAAATCGATAAGAATGCTTACCTGGCTTCTTGCGAGAATCATTATTATTGCGAGTATCAACACAGCGAGGCAAGAACACGCCAGTTCCGGTGCTTTTTTCTATTTTCCCAGCGAGAAAAACAGCCCTCATGCCAGACCCATGAGGAGGAACCCATGCAGAACCAGACAAACCCAACCCATTAACAACGTTCCCAACAGTAACAACGTTATTGTTGTTCCTTCCTCTGTTGGGAGGGACCATTTGCCTCTGTTGCTGCTGCTGCTTCTTCATCATCTCAAACTACACAAAACCAAAAAATAAATAATAATTAAAATTGAGGACCAATTAAAGATTAAAATAAAATTAAAAGCTGTCAATTGTTTTCACTTTTCACTTACTTGAGCAATCTGTAACTGCTGGTGAGAAAGCGACGGTTGCTGTTGTTGAGGGTAAAATCTCAACCCAACGCCGTTAGCGCTATTAACGGCGTTGGGTTGTTGAGCAGCAGCAACGGGAGAGGGTGTCAGAAAGTTGTGACCGTAACGGTTACAGCTTTCGTCGCAAATCCTCTCAACTTCTCCTGCGGCGGCGCGCAGGAGATCCCACGTGGACGAGGAGTTCACGTGGGGTGGAACGGCGTCGTTTGGACTCGACCCTTTGCCGCTGCTCCCAAACACGCTCAGTGTTGACTGAGGAGAACCACCACCACCACCATCCCCAAACACGCCCTAAGCAAACAAACAAAAACCATAAGTATTAAATAAAGCTCTCTCTGGCTATTTAGTATTTATTAAGAAGAAGACAAAGTGCTGAGTTTTTCTTTTCTGGTTACCTTGGGTTGTGCAGAGTTCTTGTTGTTATTGAGATCGAGTTCGAGAGCGACGCGGCGAGTCAACTCGGCGAGGTGGTCCTCCTCGTCGCTCTCCGTCTCGCTGGCGGAAGAGCTGAAGAACAGAGACCTCGAAACGGCGTAGTTTTGGGCAGTGAGGTTGTTGCAAAACGATGTGTCGTCGTCGTCTTCGTCGGTGAGGAACTGAGGAGGGAGCCAAAACTCGCCGTCGTGCAAGTTGTCAGCCATGGAAATAACAAGACACAAACAAACGAAATTTGAATTTGAATTTCAGAAGAATTTGGGAGAGCAAATGAAGAGAGGGAGTGAAAAGAAAAAGAGAGGGAAAGAAAGAAAGCAATAAAGAGAATGGATATGTGAGAAACAGAGGGTTTGTTGATCGAATAGAGGCATTCCCCTTTAAGTACACTCTGTCTCGAACACACAGTGAAACGGTTTACGTGTTTTTTTTTATAATTATTAATTAAATATAAAAATTTAATAATTAAATTTTGGTGTGGGATGGAAACGAAGAGAGAGGGAAGGAAGGAATGTGGAATTGTGGAGAGAGAAAAGAGGCGGTGCTTTTGCTTCACGCGCGGCGACGTTGCGGTGTCATGCACGCGCCGTCATGCATTTCTGTAACTTGTTCGTTTCAGGATGGTTACTTTGTCGTATTGTTTGGCATAGCAGCACTAAACACGTGAGAGAGGGAAATTTGGATTCTGAAAATGAATAGTTGTCGTAAGACCATTATTTGAGAAAGGAAGAAAAAGGAAAAAAATTAAGTGAACAAACATATTTTAATATGACAAAGGGAAAATATTCAATTAGAATTTAACTTTTTTGAAAATGTAAATGCAGGTTGTAAGTAGAATTATTTTAAAAATAAATATTTCAATTTGTAATATGGAAAATAATTTGATTTTTAAAGTAAAGAAATACTGTTTAAAAGGGGAATAAAAGAAAAAACGGATTTAATTTGAATATATTAACTTTAACGTTTTTTTTACAGAATTATTTAATAGGAGAATTCTAAATTTTCCTACAATATTCTCATAGTATGAGGATTTACAGGCAGATATTGAATTTGTAAAGTAGGATAGCTTGATTCCGATAAAATATATTCTTAAAAATGGGCGATAAACTAAGTGTAATTAAGTTTTGATAATTAGTTGCATAGTTGGCATAAAACTTGTGGGAATATTTTGGAGTCTCATCAGGAAAGTCAAAATCTTAATTACAATAATTATATTAATTTTAATTAATATAAAGTGTAACTATCTGTATATTAACTATTTACCTAAATTAAATTAAGGAATTATAATTGTTGATGAAAATTAAAACAAAAAATTATGTGTGTAGTTGTCGACATGTGTTTTTTTATTTTTAATAATAATGATAGTTGTATTGTATTATTAAATAAATTGATTTTAATAGGCATGTATTGTCTGTTTTAAAGTTTTTATGATGCCAACAAATCAAAATATATCTTTCAGATGATTTTTAAAATATTATAAAAATTAAAAAATTTACTATACATGATAGTTTATAATTTGATGATTATGTAAAAAAAAATAATTGTTAATGCATATATTATTTTCTCAAAATATTACTGATTATTATTTAATGAGATAACAAATTATTTTTATCAATTAATAATTTCCATTTTTAAATTTGTTATCTTTTTTATTTGATATTATGTTGTTAAAAATGAAATAGAGATGTGCCCTCACGAGTGTCTTAACACTCCCTTTGTTTAAGTTTCTTAATGTTAGAATACATGAATTAAAAATTATACCTTATATTTTCCATTTGCGCCAAAATTATTTATAAATTATTGATATAATATTTATCATTCTGATTTATTATTTAGCACTTCAGCTATTATTATTTATTTTACTAATAAATATGCAATTAAAAATAAAACTAATATTATCTAAAAAAAGTATAATTTGCATTTGAATGTTACCTTTTTATTATTTACTGAACTTGATGCCTTCTGTTTTATAGTAATGTAATCACCAAGAATAGTTAAATATTTATTAGATACTTTTATGTAAAAATATAATCATGATTTTTTAAGCATTTTAAATAGTTAAAATAATTATAATTGTAGATCAAGATTAAAATTAAGTTTATTTTATGATCTGTAAAAAGTTTCGTCACCAATATTTAATAACCCTCATTACTCTTCACCAAAGAAAAACCCTCATTACTAATGCTAATAAAGTTTAATTTTAACATTGATACAAATTGTGATGAGTGAAAAAAGAATTTAGATGTTTAATGCTAGTAAAGTTTACCAACATTATTTGGTTTGAATATAACTAAACTCAAATTATTTGAATATAGTCTTGATTCAAGTTTTATAAAAGAAAACAATGTTATTCAAAAAAGAAAATTTGCTAGAGATGATTTATCATATTTTGTGGAGGAGATTAATCATTGATAAAACCAATAAACACTTCATACTAACATGATAATAAAAAAAGTTAAATGAAAATTTATCTCATTTTATTTGTTATTTATGACAATACACACATTTTAAGAAAATAATTAATTATATTTATTTTCGTGATAAAAAATAATGTTATCTAACTAAATATTTTCTATAAATGATTCATTACACTTTTATAGTTCTTATTATATACTTACTATCTACTACTGGGGATGGCAAAACAAATTTGTCTATGAACATCGATAAGTAAAAGAGAAATTCTTGCTTGCTCTAGGAGCAAGACATTTTTCTTGTTTTGTACCATTTATTATGTAACATGTAAGTAATGTGGGTCATTATTGTCTTCTACATTAATGAGTCTTTTTAATTCTTCTAAAACATTAATCATGGTTAATTTTAATTTTTCCAAATAACTACACTAAAGCAAGAATTTCTCCTGAAGGTATTGATTATTGCTTTTCATTTGTCTTTACCAATGCCTGTGGGCTCCACACTTGTAATTGCATCCCTTTCTCACGTCAAGTAGATACAATCAAAGGATATGAAGGGATATGAAGAGTTTAACACCTCTGCTATAGTACTCAAACCAGTGGAACTCAAACTAGTGGAAAACAAATTAGAAGCTACGTGGTTTTAAAGGGAGACACAGTAAAAAAGAGTAGATTTGTGGCTCCTAATTACCCATTCACGTCTGGCCTCACATTCCAACCGGTAATATTCTTCTCACTTTTACTCTTAAAAATTTCAATACTTCACTCCACCACCGTTGCATTCTTTTCCAATTCACACGGTCTTAGGTAACATTCTTTTCACTTTTAGTATGTCAATAATATTTGTTTTACTTTTATTATTATTATATGTGTAGGCATGGAATTATTACATGCTATTGAACAACCTATTTCAAGTGATGATGATGAAGTTATTCTCATCGAACATGAAAGAGATGCAGTAATAGATTGTGATGGAGGAGTAAGTCAAGTTAACCCAATTAATCGTGATTGTGAAATTAAATTGTTTGTGGGTAAGACTGTGGGTAATATAGAGGAAGCGTATAAGTTATATTGCGACTATGCGCATGATTTGGGTTTTAGTGTTCGAAAATATAAACAGTATTGTTCAGGAAAGTCTTCAAAGTTAAAAAGAAAAGAATTTTGTTGTTGGAAGAGGGGATTTAAATACAAAAAGCGCTCATATGAGGAAACTTTCAAGAGGCGTGATACTAGAACTGGATGTGAAGCAATGATAGCTTTTGTACTTAATGAAGATGAGGCATGGATAGTGACTAAGTTCATAGAGGAGCACAATCATGATTTTGCACTACCAGAAGAAAGGCACTTATTAAAATTTGCATGACGTGTTTCTAAGGAAAAAGGAACGACTTTGATGTCAATGGTCAATGCAGGGATTCCAACAATTAGTGCATTCTCATATTTAGTTGATGAAAGTGGTGGAGCTGAAGCCATGAGCTTTTCAAAGAAAGACTGTTGTAACTATATTAATACCCAAAAAATGGTATTACTTGAGGCTGGTGACTCTCAAAGCTTGATAAATTACTTTAAGCGTAAGATGGAGGATGAAGGTGGAATGTTTTATTGGGATGTACAAGTTGATCAAGAAGGACGAATGACAAATTTTTATTGGAGAGATGCTCAATCAAGGACTGATTATGATTTTTTTGGAGATGTAGTAGTTTTTGACACTACTTATCGCACAAATAAATATAATCTAGTATGTGCACCATTTGTGGGAGTGAATCAGCATTGACAAAATATTATGTTTGGATGTGCCTTTTTATTAAATGAGACAACTTCATTATTTTAGTGGCTCTTTAGTACATTTTTTAAATCAATGGGTAATCAGCCACCAAAAACTATTTTTACAGATCAAGACCAAGCAATGGCAAAAGCAATTGAGAAGGTTTTTCCTAATACATCTCATTGGTTATGCTTATGGCATATTTCTAAGAATGCACCCTCACATTTAGGTGGATTAAATAATGATCAAGGTTTCCACCGTTTGTTCAATAAATGTTTGCAAGGATGTGAATTGCAAGAAGAGTTCGAAGAAACATGGAAAAAGATGATGATGAAGGGTGATGCTAAATAGCGCAGTTGGCTGCATAACTTGTACAAAATTAAAGAGAAATGGTGCACAACTCTTAACAAGCATACTTTTGATGGTGGTATAAAGTCTTCTCAAAGGAGTGAGAGCACAAACAATGTTTTAAATGGAATTGCTAACAAGTCTACTTCTCTTACAAAATTTGTTATGGGCTTTGAAAATTTTGTTTCAAGATGGCATACAAGTGAAGCAAAAGAGAATTATAATTGCCATCAAAGTAAGCCTCCACGTGCAAACATGCATAGTAGTATCTTGAAGCATGCATCTGATGTATATACTCACAAGTTATACAAGCTAGTTGAAAATGAGTATCTTGATGGTACAGGTGCTTGCAATATCAACAAAATTGAAGCAATTGGCACTTTACACAAATTTGAATGTCGAATGCAAGGAAAGGACTCAAATGTGCATGTTGCTTATATTGATGTATCTTCATTGGATCTATCTTGTACTTGTGCAAAATTTGTGACATTAGGAATTCTTTGCTGTCATCTATTTGCTGTTCTCAAGCAAAAAAAATATACCCAAAATTCCTGAAAAATATATCCAAAAGAGATGGTTTAATGAAGCAAGGAAAAAGGTCCACACTTATAATGGCAGTGCAACACCTAAGGATTCAAATGAGGCTGAAATAGTTTTTTGAAATCGTGCAATGAGATATGCATATGATTTGATACATATAAGCCAAGGAAAAAAAGGAGTCAAGACAACTTATGTGGGAGATTTTAGATAATGGTTATGAGGCACTTGAAAATCTGATGAATAAATTATCATTTGACACAAATTCTTTGAGGAAGGATGATGTCAAAGGAATTGCATGTGAAGCCAATGAAACACTCATCTTAGATCCTCCTATGGCAAAGACAAAAGGAGCTCCTAGCACCAGGAAAAAAGGTCACTTCGAGGAAAAAGGAAAACAAGCAACGAGACAAGGAAAACAAAAAGTTGTTATTAATAAGTATATTTATCATAATAAATAAATGCGAATTTGTTATGAGTGAGCAAATCTGCTAGTGTATGTGTTAATATGTTTTAATGACTTGTATTTATATAATATTTTTATTTTATTATTTTCAAGGACAACAAAGCAATCTAACTTATCTCAAGAAAGTCAAAGAAATGATGCTCAACAAGTTACCCCATCACCAATGTTTCAAACAATCCTCTCACTACCTTATTTTGGTTATTCAATTGAACATCATGGCATGCAATTCTACCAAGTAATATATAAGTTTAAAAAATAGTATTTTTTTTCCTTTATAATCTAGTATACAATATACTGATTTCAATTTTATTTTTTTTACATAGGCTTCTCCAAATAATATGACCACTTTTAATGGATCAAATTTTTCATTTATGCTACATTACAAGGTGTTGGTGGTTTAAAATTTCCATCTAAGGTAATTCTTAATTTAATTAAAACATTATTTTACATCATCATTTATTTGTTCAGTACTTCTATATATATATGCATATTACTAACAAATTTTTATATTTTAGAATGCTATTAATTATCAAGGAGACATCCACCTATGTAAACAGTGACCATACTATCCGACAAAATGCAATAAAAGTTGATGGTTACAAGACCTTTTTGATTTTATGTGTTCTTAATAGGCCTTGTATAAGGCCATATTATTATTGTTTTACTTTATTTTGAGAGCTTTGACGCTTAATTTCACTTGTTCTTTTATTTGGATTCAATCATGATTATTGAGCAACTATCAAAGTTAAATTTAAATGAGAAGTCATTAATTCTAAATTTTATTTCCTTCATTTGTTTTATTTGTATATCATTTAAATATTAATGACAAGCCACACATCTACTCCTTTTTACCATGTCTCCTTCCCTTCATTTAAAAACTATAATTTATTTTTAACAAGTTATTGTTTAAAAAAAATTAATGGCTTTGTTATTTTTATTTCTCTTATTTATGGTGAAGACAAAAAGTAGAACATATCCAAATAGTGAAAAGAACGTACAACAAAATATAAAAAAGTTGGAGTAGAAATTTACAGTAATTTTTGAAATATTTGAGGTGTAATTATTTGAAAAATTTAATAGAGTGTTTACTGAATACAATACTTATGATAATAAAAAGATTTAATTTTTTTAACCGCTATAATATTATTGGACTATTTAAAAATATAAATTTAATAATTTAATTATTAATTAATAATAATTTAATAACATTATAACAATTAATATAAAATTTTAAATAATTATTCTTTGTAACCTTTGATTGTATCTTACTTGCCGTGAGAAAGGAATGCAATTAAAAGTATGGAGCCTAAGCAGTAGTAAAGACAAAATCAACAC
>QARZ01040557.1:92511-119747 GCA_013407115.1 Glycine latifolia
CCAAGTCCTCCAAGATTAAGATGTAGAATCCTCAACAACAATCTTCTTAATGTAACGCCCTGAGATTTTAAGTTGCTAAGCTGGACGTTTATGTGTGTATTATATTGATTAATTATATGTTTTATTGTATTAATTGTTGTCCTGAGTGCTTTGCTTTGGGTTGCGTGCTTGATGAGTAATGGGACGTAAGTCAACATTGCTGTGTTGTGGTTGTTGGTCGTGCACGTTTAATGGACGCGCTTTGTCAGCCGTGTTTATAAGCAGCAGGCTGGCACAGCAGAAGATGCTCTTCATTTCTCCAACCTTTGCGTTTTCTCTCCTTTTCTCCCAAACTCACTCACACCCAGAACCCTCTCTCCCTCAACCCTTCTGTACCACTTTCAACTTGTCATTGCTGCTACGTTGGAACAGACGCTTAGGACAAACCGTCTTGAAGCACGTGAACGAACTCATGGTTAAGTGATGGGAGTTTATTATGTTTGATAACAGTTTCAGGTAACATGGTCGAGGACCAGGGAGTCCAACCATGGCGATGATACATGTCCGCGTGTGTGTTATTTTACAGAAAGTTGTGCCTTTGAATGAATGGAACGGGTTACGCTTTATGTTCATTGATTGGTGTTTTGTGTTGATGTTTAATGATGTTCTGGTGTGGTGTTTGATGGTATTCTAGAAGGGGAGAGTTGATGTTGTAAGAACTCCCCATGCATGTGTGTGAGGTTGGCATTTTGATGCTGAAAAGCCCCCAAGACACTTTGCAGAAGTGTTCATGAAGGTGCTGAGTACCGGGAAGGGGTGGCTGAGTTATATACATGTGTCAAACCTTTGTGATGTCGGCTACCGGGGAGGTTGGTCGAGTTGCATATATGTGCCAAACCCCTGTGTTTTGATGTCGACTACTGGGATGGGTGCATGCAGAACGTGATAGTCCTTGTTGGCGGACGTCGGCATACTGAGTTCCTTACTCGGGATGATACCTTAGAGCTGTTGAGCTTAAGTTTGCTTCAAGTGAACTACCGGGTTTCCTAACCCAGATGAGCTCGTGCCTTCTTGAAAAAAGAGTCATCGAGTTCCCTAATTCGGATGAGCTCATGCTTCCTCGGGAAGAGAGCCATCCTCCTTTACTCGATTGGGCGATTCTCTTTAAAATTGTTAAGTTTAAGCCCTTGAATCCTTGATCGCTTTTGTCCAACTCCGACTGACCTCGCCCATTCTTGTCCAACCTTTACCCCTTTTTGACCGCTCTTTACCGACCTTTGCCAACCTTGATCGATCATATCCGCCTTTATCCGACTTTGTTAGGATTCTTATCTCGTGTTAATATAACTAGTAGCCAACCCGGACACCTAATACTTCACACTGGCTCACTTGTTTGTGGTGATTGTGGATGATGTGTAAGAGACGTATGTGTCTACTGTGATAATAATTGAGATCGGCCTATGTAATGGTTTGAGATGTTTTGTACCTTGATGGAGCCATGATGAGAGGCTATGTATAGACACGTGAGATGCCGGGATTGAGTGGTGGACCTTGCAAGGACCACGGTCAGTGCATCAGTCGACCCTCGTTTGGGGCGGTATGTATGTAAATGGGAGGGTATGGAGATCCTAGCCAGGACGGGTTATTCCTGTGCCGGACCATACATTGATGGTGCCCATGAGAGACATACAACATTTGCAGCCCGTGTTAGGGCGGCCCTCGTTTGGGGCAATATGTATGTACATGGGAGAGTATGGAGATCCTAGCAGGACAGGTTGTTCCTGTGCCGGACCATACGTTGATGGTACCCATGAGAGACATACAACATTTGCAACCCGTGTTGGGGCGGCCCTCAATTGGGGTGGTATGTATGTACATGGGAGAGTATGGAGATCCTAGCCAGGATGGGATGTTCCTGTGCCGGGCCATACGTTGATGGTGTCCATGAGAGACATACTTCATTTGCATGACGGAAATATGATGATTGACTGTAATAGTACGAGAAGTACTGGGGGCCACATGTATAGGGAGATCCTTATGACACCCATGTGGCTGATCACCATGGGGGGTGAGTCCTGTGCATGACAGAGTGACCCCGACGTCAACTACAACTATCATTTGGACCATGGATTTGACCTATTTTCGGGATGGTACCACATTGCATTGCTGAGGGTTGAGTTAGGAGCATGCATCATGCTAGGCATTTTAAGTTGACTTGTGGAATGTTCCTGGATGCGTGTTCATATTGGTTACGCGTTGATATACCTGGACGTTGCGGTGATTTTGTGACGCTTGGATTGTCTTCCTTAACTGATGTTATCTTTTGTTTGTTATTCTATATGATGAACTCACCCTTGCTTTGTTGTGCCATGTGGTTTGGTATCTGTGATGATCGCGAACCCGGTTCGTGTGAGCAGACGGACAAAAGTAGGTGACCGGGAAGATGACAACTTTTGGTTGGAGCCACCGAGTTGTCGGGATGTCGATGTGATGGATCTCGGACAGGGGTTATGTTTTGCTAATTACACCCCTGATTTTGATAGTCACACCCGTGTTTTGCTAGTTACACCCCTGACATTCAATTTCTTGTCTTATATATATATATATATATATATATATATATATTTGTGCAATTGGGATGTTTTATACGTGTCTTGTTTATGATTATGATCGTCATGTGATTGCGAAAAATTTACCACAGTTTTCATTGAAAATTAAAAGGGGTGCTCTTTTTATTAAAAAAATTACATTAATGTTATGGTTAAGAGTTAGTGATACAGTAGCGACGTGGCGGGTCGTTACACTTAACACCTCCAATAATGTTTTCTTCAATAGTCGTGCTTTCTCCAACACCAGTTCTAGTAGCTTCAGAAGTACCTACAAATGCAGTGTCACCCCCTCCATAAGAGCTAGGTTTTTCCTTGGGACAAACAAATCGAGCATAGAAGGTCTTAGGGGTCATAACAGGTTGCGTGTGGGTAAGATTGTGCAAACTTTCCATGATCAAGATTTGGCCATGATAAATGGCATCCTCTCTTCTAGTTCTCTCTTGCCTCTCATCCTGAAGCATGTCTATAGTCACATAATCACTAGAAGAAGGTGCTCAGTCACGAGCTTAACGTCATTGTGGCTTAGAAGTAGTAGTAGTGGTATATGCCTTGTTAAGGAAAATTCTTAAAAATGCACTTCCTATCAATGGTGGAATTAAGAGTATAGAAGACCTTGGAATAAGAAATAATACCCTTGTCAACACAAAAAGGTTATGATAAGAGCAAGGAAACCAAGGTAGGAAATGTTGGACTTTGCCATCAAAGTTATCTTCTCTGAAATAAAGGCTCCAAGATTCATGTCAAAGCCCATACATATAGCATACAAGAGCTCAACTCTCTCTAAGTTGATATCAGAGGAATGAGATGTGGGAGATAATTTCTCAAAGGAAAAGACACTCAAAGTTTGAGTGAGTATAGTCATGTCCTTTCGTACTATCCTCAAAGGCTACTTGTTTAACCTTGACTCAAAGCCAACACCAGGAATAAAAAGCTTGGCAGTGATTGCCTCATAGTTCTTCTTTTAGTCTTTGAGCTGCATGTACCAAGTGGTGGTAGGCTTGATGATGACTGGGGTTTGGAGGAAGTTGTTGAGGCGGAGGTCATCAAATCATATTACCTTATCTTTGACTTTGGATTGTTTGGGCATTATACCTTCAGGATCATAGGTGTTGGCGTAAAAATCTTTCATCAGCACCTCATCAATCTCACTACGAAAGTTTCCCAAGATTTTTGTTAGAACAAATCTTGAAGAGCACGAAGGCCTTAGTTTAGTTTTGGTTTGATAATTTTACAATGCTTAACTTATTTTGATAGATGAGGCATTTGTATTGATTGTTTTAAAGTCTAGGCATGTGTATGCCTTAGTTTTTTTTATTTTTTATTTTTATCTTTTACTTGCTTAGTGTTTGATAAGTTATGAAGTAGATGAATATTTATTTGTCTCTAAGTTTCTTAAGAACTCACTTCTCTTGAAATTTGGCTAACAACATCAAATTAATCAATTGCATCATTTGGTTATCAACTGTCCAAGTCAGTTTCAAAAGAAGGAAGATTTTGCAGCTTAGGATAATCAATTACCTCATTTGATAATCAATTACCCAGCTTTAGGAAACAAAGAGAAGCTCTCTATCTGAATCTATAATCAATTACCATACTTGATAATCGATTATCTAGTCAGCATAGAAGAAATTGATATTCTCATATTGAAACAAATTAATCAATTACCCTTTCTAATAATCAATTAACCGGTTTTGGGAATTATAAAATAAAGAGGATTTTGACGAATTAATCGATTACCTTTTTTATATTCAATTAGAAATGTTTTAACTATCAAAATTTATAACTACCCCTGTATATTTTCTTTTTAACAGACTCTTAATTTGTTTAGAATTTGTGAAAAGCATTTCAAGAGAATCTTAAAGAAGAATAATACTACAATGCGTCTAAAGATTGAAGTTGATCAAAGAATCACTCATTTTACAATTGTGTATTAATCAACTTGTGAAGAAATATTGAAGATCAAAGAGTTACACATTTCAGGAGTATTTGATCATTATCTTTTAATCTTTTAAAGTGTTGTTCTTGGTTAGAGTTACCAAGGATGTTGAAAATTTGATATGGTTTCAATTCTAGATCTTTTCTTGTAGGATTCAAGAGAAAGATTTGTTTTCTATTATAAAATTGTGTGTGCATAGTGTTTGTACTAGTGTTCTCTATATAGTGGATGTTTTAAGGGGACTTGGAATAAACTAGATGTAGGTCCGGATTGGACTGTACTGATATAAACTCTTGTATGATTCTCTTATTCTCTATAACTCTGTGTTTTGCAATCATCTTGGGAGTGAAATCGATTTCAAAGGGTCATTATAAAAGTTTATGTTTCTAAAGATCTTTTGAGGAAACTTTGATTGCTTTAAAGGGTTGTTTTTAATTGGTATTAAGAATGATTTCAGTAAAGATTTTAAAAGAATCTATTCAATCCCTTCTAGATTATTGACTTGATCCAAAAACTTTGTCCCACTGCCTAATTTCATACTCAATTTTGACTGCATCAAACTTCATAATAGAAAATTTAACCCTCTTTTTAGCCAATAAGGATCCGCTATGAAGTAACAAAAATACCAAGAGGGTGGGTGGGGAGGGGGGTTGAATTGGGGTATTGAAAAACTTTTATGTTCCTTTGAGATGCTAAAAATATTTTCAGTGATTATCCAAAAGGAATTGCTATAGCTTAGAAATCGAGTGCTTCAACTTTGTTCTTCATAGCCTTCAAGAAGTCTTTAAAAAAATTCCAAACAGACCATTGGAGTGGGCTCCACACAACTTCCATACTTCTGGAACAAGCAAGATCACTTTTTGGCTGTAAATGGTGTGACAATTATCAAAACCATTATCAGGTTTCATTCTGAGGAACCATTCTGAAGAACCTTTCTAATGGTCACTCTGAAGAGCCATCAGAATAGTCATTATGATGTTTATTAGAATGAACCCATGCTTGATGAAGTTCATATAGATGTTCCATTCTAATGTCGTGTGACTTCATCACTTTTAAAACTTCTTCATAACTTTAAGCATTTTGAAGTTGATTATTTCAGAAAGGCTTAGTAGAAATTCAATTGCTGGTGTGATAGTGTTAATTCCAAGGTTAGACTGAATAATTTTCTTCCCATTAGTGTCTCTCATGGACAACTTCATTATTTAACAATCTTGCATCTTCTTATCCAAACATTTGTTCCTTTTTACTGTGCCTTCAATGATTGTGGAAACATATGGAAAATGAATGATGCATTCTGATTCTTTTTGAACTATTATGATGCTCAAGAACTCAGAGTCTTTTTCTTCATCATTCTGATATTGATTATGAACATCTTCATTTTGAACCATGATGATATTCATGTAACCTTAGACGATTCTTTTTATGTAAGGCCTTGTTGTTCAGTATTTTGCCAAAAGCTAAGTAATCATAGTGAAGCAAATTTCATCATTCTCTGATGGGCTTCAATAATTCTTCTAAGTTCTATGAAAGAGCTTGTTGATCTTTGTTATTTCTAGTTCTTCTTCTAAATCAGCAATCCTTCTTCTCCAATTTGTTCTTTCATGTTCATCAAATAAAACATGCATACTTTCTTCTACAACCTGAGTTTTTAGATAGCAGATTTTGTATGCTTTAGAAGAGAGAAAGTAACCAAGAAGAATTGATTTGTATCAAATTCTTCCCCATGATCACTCCTTACAGAGACAATTTTCAAATCCATTTCATTCTAAACTTTCTTATGGGACTTTCTGAATGCTTCAAAAGACTCATCCTTATGTGAAAGGAATAAAACTCATGTGAATCTAGAGAAGTCATCAACTATAACAAATTCTTATATCTTCCCACTCAGGCTAAGGGTTTTGGTTGGGTCAAAAAGATCTATATGTAGTAGTTATAGGATTCTTTGGGAAGATACTACATTTTTAGATTGGAAACTGGATTTAGTTTGTTTACCCTTGACACAAGCCTCACAAATTTTGTCCTTTTCATACTTAATGCTTGGTAATCGTCTCACCAGTTTACGTTTGGAAAGCTTAGAAAAGGTTTTCATGTTGAGAATACCTATTTTCCTATGCCATAACCATTTATCACTTTCAAAGGCTGCTAGATAGGATTGGCTGGGTAAGGATTCAAGACATAACCTATAGAGATTGCTTTCTCTTATACCAGATAATAGGATCTTTCCAGTTGATACTTCTTTAATCAGACAAGCATTTGGTTCAAACTTAACTTCATGGCCATTTTCACACAGTAGACTGATGCTAAGAAGATTATGTCTCAATCTTTTTACATAATAAACATTTTCAATTTGGCAGGGCTTGATTTACCAATTTTACCTACTCCCTTAATGAGGTATTTCTGTTTTCTTCGAAGGAAACATACCCTCTATCCTTTCTCTTCTCAAGGTTAATAAATTTTCTTTTGTCTCCAGTCATATACCTGGAGCATCCACTGTCCAAGAATCACAACTTTTTCCTCTTGTTATGGAGTAGATATTCCTGCATTAGATATTAGTAAAATCTTAAGTACCCTTAGCTTCTTGGGTCTTTGAGTGTTAGTCACCTTTCTGAAAGGAATGTTCATCTTTTTGTAACATTCTAAGGTCTGTTGTCCTAATCTGTTATAGTTTGAGCATTTCCTTTTGGCCTTTTTGTATTTGTTAGGATTTTGAAAAACTTTCTTAGGATTCTTATTGAAGCTTAAACCAGTTATATTATAAAATCTCTTTTGGACTCCAATTAGCTTATCCATGGTTTTCTTCCATCCACAAAGTTAGCCAGATCTTTTGACAACTTCTAAACCTCTTCTTTCAAAACTTTATTTTCTTTTTCAAGTTGAGTTTGACCAAAAGAGATAACTCACTCGTAGTTGTTTCTCTTCTTTCTCTTATCGATTTAAAAAGTTTAAAATGAGATTCTTGCAGGCAATGATTTTTCTTGAAGAGCATTTCATTATTTATTTCGAGCTTCTCATTATCTTTCTGAGCATCAAAAAACTGCTCTTTCAAATGAGCACATTTCTGAGTTAAAATATGAAATAATTGAGTAAGTTATCAAAAGCTTTTTCTAAAACTTTCTTATCCAAAAAATCTAGGTCACTGTCAGACTCAATTACCTCATCTTTTTCTGATCCTGCCATAAGACATAGGTTGATTGCATGCTCTGCATCCTTTTCTGATGATGATGATTTTGTGTCATTCCATATGGCCATCATTGCTTTCTTCTTTGAATCATATTTCTTGAAGTTCTTTATAAGGAGGGGATGATCAGTTTTGATGTGACTAGGTTTGTTGCACTTAAAACATTTGATTTGTTTGGAACTTTCTCCTTGCTGGAAGTCTCTTATAGAGAAATTTTTTCTTGAACCTTTTCTTCTTCTAAGCAGTCTTTTAACTCTTTGATTAAGAATGCTAATTCTTCTTCATCACTCTTGTTTCAAAGATGAGTATTCAATAAAAACCTTTTAATCAAAACCTGATTTTTATGTTGGTTAAGATGTAGAATAACAAATTTAGCATTCTTAATTAAAACTAGATTTCAGACTTGTGTAAAAAACAAATATGAAAGAGATAAAGAAAAGGGCACAAATATTTTTATAATGGTTCACTCTAACCTTATAGAAAATGAGTATGTGATTTTATTGCACAAATAACATTTTTTTCTCCTTACAAGAAGGATTCCACTCAGGAATGTGGTTTCACACTTCTAACTAATGTTATTACACGTTATAAAGCTCAATATAGAAGTGGGTCACTCTCACATAAAGGGTTGAAGCTAGAACACAAATTTCTCCCACAGAGATTTTGCCAAGATGTTGTAGAAAATTAGTGCTTCAACTATGTTCTTCATAGCCTTCTAAAGTGCTTTAAAAAGCTTCTAAATAGACTGTTGGAGTGGGCTCAACACAACTGTCATACTTTTGGAACAAGTAAGATCATTTTCCAGTTGTAATGGTATGACATCTATCAAAACCATTTTGAGGTTCCATTCTGAGGAGCCGTTCCGAAGAACCTTTCTAATGGTCATTCTGATGGACCATCAAAATAGTCATTATGATGTTTACTATAATGAACCCATGCTTGATGAATTCCTTTGATGAAGATTAGATAGATGTTCCATCTTAATGTAGTGTGACTTCATCACTTTTAACACTTTTCATAGTTTTAGGCATTTTGAAGTTGATTGCTTTAGAAAGGCCTAGTAGAAATTCAATTATTGGTGTTTTAATGTTCTGTCCAAGGCCAGACTGAGTAATTTTCTTTAGTCCTTCAATCTGATGCTTCCCATAAGTGCCTCTCATGGACAACTTCATTATTTAACAATTTTGCATCTTCTTATGCAAGCATTTCTTCCTTTCTAATGTGCCTTCAATGATTGTGGCAACACATGGAAAGTGAAGATCTATGAGACTTTAATCTGCTCATATTGTTCGATAGACGCACTCTTAGTCATTATGAACTATTCTAATGTTCAGGAACTCAGAGTCTTGGTCTTCATCATTCTGATGTTGACTTTGAACAACTTTATTGTGAACCATGATGCTCTTCATGTAAACTAAGATGATCCTTGTATGTAAGACCGTGTTGTTTAGTATTTTTCCAAAAGCTAAGTAATCAGAGTGAAGCAAATTTCATCATTCTAATGGGCTTCAATACTTCTTTTGAGTTCTCAACTTTGTTAGCCGTTCTCTGAACCTTTTTAGCATTATTTTGAGTACCTTAGAATGAAAAACATATAATCTTCTCAAAGTAATAAACATTGAAATACTTAAGCAGAATGTTAGCCACCACTTAATCCCATCATCCTTTCAATTTACATTGCTAGTGGTTTGTTATAATTAAAACCAGGGATGTAGATTCAAGACGCTGATGATGACGTTGAACCTTTGACCAACAACAACATCCTTAAAATGGAGTGAATCAAATGTCCTAACCATTAACTCATGTTCAGGCTGAGGGAGAGGACTAATGGCCCTCATTTTTTGTGAAATACCAAGTTCAGACATTGAGGAAGCCATATGCACAATTAAAACAAGTGACGAGTAAAACAAGTAGCAGAGGAAGAAAAGAATAATGATTTTGAAAATGCAAAAATTAAAAGTAGATAGAAAAAATGTAGATATGATGCGAAAATATAACATTAACTTTGAGGATCAAAATGAGCTATTTCCAAATTAGGAGACTAAAAATATCACTTTGGAATTTAGGGGAACAAAAGGAATTTTATCTTAAATTTTAGGGACTAAAAAAATATTTAAGCCAAAAAGTTAAATATGTTCACAAGACATGATGATGACGTGAATGTCATTAACCATTTAAACAATAAGTGTTATAACTAGGGGTGGAAGTAGGCCAGCTAACCCACCCATTGAGGGCCTATAGCTCGGCCTGTTTAAGGCCTGCCTTGTCGCAACTCATTTGACAAAAATGCCACGCTCAAACTTTGTAAAAGCTTATTTAATTAAATAGACTAAGCCACAAGCCTTAAGAAAAATCTATTGAGCCTGATAGATCGCCCTATTTAGCAATAATATTTTATAATAAAAAATTATTATTATTATGATATATAATATTATAATTATTTTATTTAAATTATAAAATTATTTTAGTAGTTTGACAATTTTAATAATTTTAATAAATGTTTGAAATAAGTTAATTCTTAAAGTACATATGGGTGACAAATTTTGCCTATATCATGGGTTTAAAATTGTCTTATTATTTTTTAATAAATTCTTTGATTTTGTCTAAAAAAATAATTTTTTCACACTTTTTAATATGAAACATGCCTTTATAACGGACTTGACGAGCTTATACAAAGGTCAGACTCAAACCTAAAATAGATTCATGACAGGTAACAAACCCAGATTTGAACAATAAAAATATATAATAAGCTAAATCAGATTTAAGTAGAGCCCAGTCCAACCGAATTCATTTTCACCCATAATTATAATAGTTTGAAATGAGGAATTGGAAGTAGCTATTTTCAAATTTTGAAGACAAAATATATTTTTAATTTAATAGATAAAAAATAAACTTCCCTCAAATTTAAGAGACCAAATATATATTTAAATCATTATTATTTTACACAACCAACTATCACAATTATATATATATATATATATATATATATATATATATATATATATGAATGATTCTCTTTTAAATAATAATACTCAATAGATAAAAGATTAAAATATACTTTTTGTTATAACATTTTGGTTTTAAATTGATTTTTTAAGTTTAGAAAATTGCATTTTGATATTTTAA
This sequence comes from Glycine latifolia, assembly GCA_013407115.1. Classification (NCBI taxonomy): domain Eukaryota; kingdom Viridiplantae; phylum Streptophyta; class Magnoliopsida; order Fabales; family Fabaceae; genus Glycine; species Glycine latifolia. Next base: position 103,340 of record QARZ01040557.1, read on the forward strand.
TTTTTTTACATTAAATTAGTTATTTTATAATTTATTATAATAACTTGATTAATTTAGCTATAAATAACAAATTACAAGAAATGTTACACCAATATTTGTCATATTAATTAAAATTATCATTGTTAATAGAAAAGATAAAAAATCAATTTAGACCAACCAAAATAAAAAAAAACTTCAAAGAATTAAAAGTGAAAATTGTCATTTTTTGAGGATTTTTTTTTTAAATTTAAAGATCTTAATAAAATAAAATAAAATGAGAGCAAAGTTATATTTTAGTGAAATAAAAATAACTATGTGCACTAATGCACCGTACATAACAGGGTGAAGCGTAGTAGAGTGGGAAAGTTAAAGAAGTCTCTCACCATAGAAAATAAAAGGTTTATTTAAATACCTTTTAGTTTAGCGCTTTTTTATATATTTTTTAAATTATTTTTTTAGTTGGCTAAAATATAGAAATAGTTTCTTATTTTATTTGAATAAAATATGTTTGAGTTCAATGTAAAATTTGAAAAATTAATTTTGTGTTCATAAAATTTTCCTATCAATTTAGTCCATATAAATATAAAACATATTTTTATTAGTATTAAGTACTAACTTTATTAGATGATTTCTTGACTTAACTAATAAATTTAGCACACATTCACATGATATCAGAATATGATGTTATTTCGTCTTCTCCTAATTCTCTTCAGAAAGTGTAGAAAAATCAAGAAAGTGACAAAAAATACAATTTATGTTTATGTAAGTTTTTATTAAAAAAATATTTAATTCATTTTGAGAATTTTTATCGTCACAAATTATTTAATTTATTTATATTTAAATTACAACTGTAAATTTATTATTCTGTATTGAAATTACAACTGTCAATAAAAATATTTTTTTAGTTTTAGAAAAATTAAATTAACAAAAATTTTAATATACGAAATTAATATTTTTCAAAATTTTATAGGACGGAAAACATATTGAGTCTTCTCACCGCACGTCTGTTCCCCTGTCCTTCTCTCTCCGTCAGATAAAAAATTGAAAGGATCTGACGGTTTAAATTATCCTTTCCCATGGTGCTTCTGCCTCTCCCACCTTAGTCTTGGCCCTACATCATCATACGTAACAGGATGCATAGTAAAATCCGCCTCTTCTTCCCAAATATTAGTCAAAGACTGCTTCAAATCAGGTTAGCAACGAACCTCACTTCTTCTTCTATCGTTACCCTTTCTTATTTAAATGCATGTTTTGGCATTCTAGAATAGTCTAATAACTACAACAAACTTACACTTGCTTTTGTTTTTCTCACCAACTTCCCAACTAACTAAGCTTTTCTTCAGTAAAAAAATAATCTGACTTTCTATATTTCCTCCCAATACTGAAAGATTTTGTCAACAATTCAGCATAATTAGAGTATCCTTTTGGAAATTTGGGTTTGCCAAATGCCAAAAGACTGGCTTTTGGGCCTAATTGATTGAAGTTTACAGTTTTATAGGTTTTGGTGGCTGAAACCCTGTTCGGGAATTCAGTGGCTATGGCTGCAAATGAAGATGCTGTACAGGAATTTACACCAAAGAAGAAGCCACCTTCAGAGGATGAGAATAGGTAGATTTTTTTTATCATTATTATTTTGATTATTTTTCGTGGTTTGGTTTAGGTTGTTGTGGTTGTGTTCTAAATATTGTGTCATTGTGAAAATGAAGGAAGAAGAAAATTGTGCCTGGGAGTTTGATGAAAGCTTTGATGAGGCCTGGTGGGGGTGATGCTGGACCTTCTGATGGTGACCAGGTTATTTCTGTTCTTCCTGGGTTGTGGATGTGCATTTTTATGATGTATTTAGGCAAGCTAGAAATGCTTTGGTAAGGGAACCAATGGTTGTTGTGTTTTCTTTAGTGGGTTGATATTTATATAGGAATTTGTTATGTAATGTGTCTCAGATTATCTATCACTGCACGATTCGAACTTTGGATGGAGTACTTGTGGAATCTACCAGATTAGATTATGGAGGTGAGGTGATTTAAGCTGCTAGGGACCTTTTTGGTTTGTTTTGATTATCTAGATGATAATCATTTATGTTGGTTTTGTCTTGCATTTTATTTTATTAATAAAAAATATGTTTGTCCTGGTTACTGGTTGTTTTATTTTTGTTTGAGAATTGAAACAAATGGGTGGAGCACTTGTTGTTAGAACCTGCTGTCAAGTGATAGGGATTACAAATACGTGACTTGACTTACAGATGTCATTGTGAAAAACCCCACTGTAGAAAATATTGGAAGTTGGAACTTCAGATTTTGTAATTAGGCTTTAAGTAAAGATAGTATACTTAATGCCAAATTATTGTCTTCTGTAATTGACATAGTTGTTGGTTGATGACCTTTTATGTCACTGCAACAGGCAAGGGCATCCCAATAAGACATGTTTTGGGCAAAAGCAAGATGTTGTTGGGATTGCTAGAAGGAATTCCATCAATGTTGAAGGGTGAAGTGGCAATGGTAACATACTAATCATTGAATATTATTGTCTTTTTGATATACCCTTTTTGCTGGACACTAAAAGCTTGAGTTATCTTTGTCTCATGTTTAATCTATATTATACTAGAGCTTCTCATTAATCTTGATTTATTATGATTTTAAACTTAAAAGCTTAATTTAATACATGGTGCAATACAAAGACAATTTTGTTTCTGTGAAAATTATTTACTGTTGTGTGTCATATAAGACCACACAAAATACACTTATTTATAATAAAAGAGATTTATAAAATAGGGAAACTAAATAATGAGTGATAACGGAAATAATCCCATCCTACTGTAATTAAAACATATCAAATCATATATTTCCTAATCCTAATAAAGGAAATAATGGAAACAAATAAACTAATGATATTCTTAATAATTAGCTACTAATATTCCTTGATTTTTTACACTCCTTCTCAAGTTGGGAGGTGAATATTAATCATTCCCAACTTGCCAATCAGATCTTCAAATGCTGGCTTAGGTAGACTTTTGGTGAGGATGTCCGCAGTTTCTTCCTTGGTTGGAATGTATGTCATGCACCCACTTCTATCATCCAATTTTTCCTTGATAAAGTGGCGATCAACCTCAACGTGCTTTGTTCTGTCATGATGGACTGGATTCTGGGCAATGCTGATAGCTGCCTTATTATCACAATACAATCTTATGGGTAGAGAATAAAAAATCTTTAGTTCTTCAAGAAGTCTTCTCAACCAAATTCCGTCACAGACACCATGAGCAAGTGCTCTAAATTCTGCTTCTACACTGCTCCTTGCAACTACATTTTGCTTCTTACTTCTCCAAGTAACCCCATACATAGGTACAACAACTCGAAGTGAATTTTCTGTCCACAATAGAACTTGCCCAATCAGCATCAGTGTAGATTTCAACCATCTTGTTATGCCTCTTTTTAAAGAAGAGTCCCTTACCAGGAGTACTTTTAAGGTATCTCAAGACTCTATAGATAGCCTCAAGATGTCTCTCCTTTGGCGAGTGCATGAACTGACTGATTATACTTACTGCAAAGGCAATATCAGGCCGAATATGAGACAAGTAGATCAATTTACCGACTAACCTTTGATACTGCTCCTTGTTCACATCCTTCCCATCTTCAATCCCCAACTTGATATTGAGTTCCATAGGTGTGTCTGCTGGCTTGCATCCCAACATACTTGTTTCTTGAAGTAAATCAAGAGCATATTTCTTTTGGACAATAGTGATTCCAGTTTTACTCCGTGCAACCTCCATACCAAGAAAGTACCTGAGAGCTCCAAGATCCTTCAATTCGAACTGATTCGCAAGATAATTTTTTAAGGATTACAATTCTTCATAGTCATCACCTGTAACAATTATGTCGTCCACATAAACAATAAGAACAACAATCTTACCATTCTTAGAACTTTTGTGAAAGAGGGTATGATTTGTTTGAGCCTGTAGAAATCCTTTTCCTTTAACTGCTTGAGTGAATTTTTCAAACCAGTCTCTAGGGGACTGGTTAAGTCCATAAAGAGACTTTCGCAACTTACACACTTCACCGACTCCTTTCCCAAAACTTGGTATAGGATCCATGTATACTTCATGCAACTCACCATTTAAGAATGCATTTTTTACATCCAACTGTTGTAGAGGCCAATCAAAATTAACTACCAAATAAAAAAACTCGAATGGTGTTGAGTTTAGCTATTGGTGTAAAGGTCTCCTGATAATCTATCCCATATGTCTGGGTGAACCTTTTGCAACCAATCTTGCCTTGTACCTGTTAATACCGGCATCTGCATTAAATTTAACAGTGAATGCCCAATTGCAACCCACTGTTTGTTTGCCTTTGGGAAGTGTCACTATTTCCCACATTCCATTCTTTTCCAAGGGATCCATCTCTTCAGAAACAACATGTCTCCATTTAGGATCATCAAGTGCCTCTTGAATATTTTGTGGTAACCTTGTGCTATCCAACGTTGTGTTGAATGCACGAAGACTTGGGATAATTTATCATTGGAGAGATGGTGAGAAATAGGATGCGCAGTGCATGATCTAGTACCTTTCCTTACTGCAATCGGAAGATGCAGGTCATCAGAGTGCACAGCTTTTGGTTCGATGGAATTGGACTCGGGAGTGGATTCTTGGTAGTATAGAGGTTCTGGATTAGTTACACTTTGAGGATGATGTCTCCTGCTATAAACCATTATTTGTCATTGTCGTTGTCGTTGTGGCTCTGCATCTCCCCCTGTTTCTGGATGGAGGGAAGGATCCAACTACAACACTGATTCAGGACAATGATGTAACATTGTGAGTTCCTTAGGTTCAGCAGACTTATCTTCTTTGTCCATCAAAATCTCACCCTGAAGAGAAGGCTGGGGAAGGTAGGATTGAGTCTCAAAGAATTGAACATCCATAGACATAAAGACTCGACGCAAAGTCGGGGAATAACACTTATAGTCCCGTTGGGTAGGAGAATATTCAATGAAAACACACTTATGGGATTTTGGGTCAAGTTTAGACCTATGATGAAGGGGTGTGTGAACAAAAACGACACAACCAAACACTCAAGGTGAAAGGGATGAGATTGACCGAGTAGACGGAAAGGAGGTAAGAAGACATGATAAGGGTGACTTGAACCCTAGGACACGGGAGGGCATTCGATTAATAAGATAGTATGTAGTGAGGACAACTTCCCCCTTAGGAACATTCATAGTGAACATAAGGGACCAGACAACTTCTAGTAGATGACGATTTTTTCTTTCTGCCACACCATTTTGTTGAGGTATGTGAGGACAGGAACTTTGGTGAAGAATGCCATTATGGGATACTATGTTATCAATAGCGGTGGTCGCGGCTGTGATCGCGAAGGAGTGGAGTGGAGCAGACATGTGCCGCTACAAGGGGTAGGGTAGCGGTACATTTTAGTGTAGCAGCCGTTACGCCCGCGATAGGGGATAGCAGAGCCCGCGATCGCGGCGGAGCGGACCGACAGCGTTCCCTGACTTCCCTGTGCGCGCAAACCTTGTCTTCCTTCTTGTTTGACCTTCGTTCCCTGACTTCCCTGCGCGCGCAAACCCCCGACGATTCTACCTGCTCCGACCAGCGACTCTTCCTTCTCCGGTGGCCTTGTTTGGAGTTGTCTCAGTCTCCGACGTCTGTTTCTTCTTCTTTGGCAGTTCTTCCTTCTCCTTCGTCGAGGTCGGCGATTCTACATGCAAAGGCTTCACTGTCCAATTCTCTGGCGGCTCTAACCTTCGTTCCTTCCCCCTGCTCTGACCTTTCGTTTCTTCCCTCTGTGCGCAAACTTTTTTTCTTGACTTTTTTTTCTCTCTTTATATTCTCTTTTTCAGCTTATATATTTATATTATAAATTTTTTAATACATATATAAAAATATTAGAATAGCGGTCATCCTGCTATCCGCTATCCCGCTATCCTAGTTTTGAGGACTGCTGCTCCGCTCCGCTATCCGGGATTGATAACTATGATGGGATAATAGTTCTCCAAGGACAGAGCTCAAATATTCTTTACCATTATCCGTACGGAGGATTTTGATAGGGTTGGAAAACTAAGTTTGAACCATGGCATAAAACTAACAAAACACATGTTCAGTGTCTGATTTTCCCTTCAAGAGATAGACCCAACAAACCCTCGTATGGTCATCAATAAAGGTGATAAACCATCGAGTACTGGAGATATTTTTCTCACGGGCGGGACCCTATATATCACAGTGAATTAGGGAGAAAGGGGAAGATGTTGTGTAGACTCGGGGTGGATAGGTGACTCGAGACTGCTTTGCAAGAGGACAAATGTCACAAGATATAGAATTGATATTTTTATTAACGAAAAGACTGGGTAACAATTTTTGAAGATAAGGTAAACTAGGGTGGCCAAGCCTATGGTGCCACAACATTACATCATTGCTAGAATCAGAAACAAAGACAAAATCATTCTCCACAAAGGCTGCTCGAGCTTGAGACTTCACATCCTCAAAGTAGTAAATTCCTCCTTCTTCTCTAGCACTACCAATAGTCTTCCCTGAATCCTGTTCTTGAAAAACACAGTTGTGAATGGAGAATGTTACATGACAATTGAGATCAGAAGTCAATTTACTGATAGAAATAAGATTGCAAGTTAAAGTGGGCACATGTATAACAAAAGACAACATAATGTTCTCGGTGAGTTTAACTGATCCTTTCCCAACAATCTGTGTGAAACTACCATCTGCTAGTTTTACCCGTGAGGTCTCATAGCATGGGTTGTAAGAACAAAACAATGTTGGATTACCTGTCATGTGATCAGACGCACCAGAATCAAGTATCCAACGTGGGCTATTGTGGACATGATGAGCCGGACCTTGTTCGGCTACAAGGCTAATGGTGGTGCTAGGTCGAGAGCTAGAGGACTGATGTAAGAACTGCTGGAATTGATCATACTGGGATAGAGGAATGGTGATGCTACCAGAGTCACCTGTAGTGTGACGTTCTTCAGGTTTGTCTTCAACTGAAACTTGATAAGCTCGACCTTTATTAGACCCCTTCGACTTCCAGTTAGCTGGTTTGCCATGAATGTCCCAACATTTTTCACGTGTGACCAGCTTTGTTGCAATGATTGCACCAATGATGACCATCCTGTCTAGAGGGCCTAGAAGAAAGTGACAAAGCCATTAACGCAAGGATGAAAAAAGTACCCACAAACGAAAGTACCTAGAACAAAGATTTGGCCCCCAAGACAGGTACAGGAGGCGACGACAGTGTGTTCTGGAGAATCACGCCGAAAACGGAGGTTGGGAAGGCGGCGTGTGGACTACATGCGTCGGAAGATGGAGGCGAGTGGCGGAGTGCATGGTGGTGCGTGAGTGTTTTTTCGACGACGGGATCGGCTCGGTTCTGCTCGGATTTTTGTGCTGATTCGAATGGTGCCCTCGGTTTAATGATCGAAGCCCTGCAGTTGATGTTTTTGGCTAAAAAAAAGTAGGATGGTTTGTTTTAGTAGAAGAACATAGACAACGAAAAACAAGTTTCAGCCTAGGCTGAAGGTTAGGAATGAAAACTTGCTCTGATACCATTTGAAAATTATATACTGTTGTGTGTCATATAAGACCACACAAAATACTCTTATTTATAATAAAAGAGGTTTACAAAACAAGGAAACTAAATAATGAGTAATAAGGGAAATAATCCCATCCTACTGTAATTAAAACATATCAAATCATATATTTCTTAATCCTAATAAAGAAAATAATGAAAACAAATAAACTAATGATATTCTTAATAATTAACTACTAATATTCCTTGATTTTCTACAGTTTCATTTGTGTAGTTAACTGAATATTACATATACTGTGCTAAACTAACAATAAAACTGTTGTTATGAGTATCATCATCATCTATGACTTCTATTATAATGAAAGAGGAGGAAAATTGATTGGCACCTGATACATCTATTTTAATGTAATATGTTGATTTTCTTGAGCATTAGGTTCTTGTTTCCTTGCTTTAGTTTTGGCTGCTCCAATCTGTGGTTTTCTTATGGATCTGAGGTATCATCTTTGAAATGCATTATTGTTTTCTAAAGCATATCAATGGTTTGAGTAATCAACACTCGTAGGGGAATAATGAAAGTCAAATTCTAATGTATGATGGGATCTTCAAATGTTTTCTTTAGGGGTATTACTTTGGTGGATCCTTAGTTGGATATGAGGACAATTCTGAGCTGGCTTCATTTTCATCACTCCCCCTTCAATTCTTTGCTTTCTATTAGGCTGTTTTCTTATTCTTTGTTTGTGATTTTTTCTTTAATAAATTTTTATTGGGAATTGAAAAGGAATTATCTGATTATACTGAATTATTTTTTTATTAACTAGATTCTATTATTTATTGCAGTTCAAGATGAAGCCTCAGTTGCATTATGGTGAGGATGATTGTCCTGTTTCTTCTCCTGATGGTTTTCCAAAGGATGATGAACTTCATTTCGAAATTGAGCTGATAGAATTTTTCAAAGCCAAGGCAAGGATGTGAACATTGAGATTTGTTTTGTATTCTAATGTTTATGTCCTGTATCTTTGTTATCTTGAAGATTATTTTTGTTTCTATCGACACATGTGCATTTGTTAGCTTCCGATTATTAATTGGGGGTTCTTTTAAATGATTAAAAAGACATCCTTTTCATGTTCCAAAATTTAAAATTTCTTTTCATTTGTTTATCTTTTTCAACACTTAAGGGTTTTGTTTTGCCAGTGTTTGTTCATCCTTATTTTGATATTCATCAATATTGTTGTTGTGTTTCCCATTACTGCAGTACTGGTTTTCTCGTTTAATGTGGATTTTTGTTTTCAGAATAACTATTCCTTGTTATTGATCTCTGCTACGTAATCCTCATTTCTTACTTTTTTTGTGTACATTTGCAGGTTGTTACTGATGATTTGGGAGTTGTAAAAAAGGTATAAATAGCTAGAATATATTGCTGCATAGTTTTATAAATTTATTTTACACGTTCTATCCTCTTGGATGGATGGCATGGGAAGTATGGATGTCAAACCCAAAAGGAAAAGGAAAAGAGCTGTGTTGTGTCTGACACAATTGTTGAATACATCGCCGATATGGAAAATTTGAATTTGCTCCCTTATTTGGAAATTTTAGATTTCATAACATGCTTTTAAATTGCGATTGGGATTGGGTTGGGATTACCAAAATTGTGGATGAATGCAGCTGTTATTGTGGTTGTGTTGCATTTGCAAACCCTCAATTTAGAACATTGCTTCATGTATTAGGAGGAAGCATGAATGCATTTGTTAGGAGGTTTCTACATGTTTTTAACGCTGCAAATATGCAAATTTTGTTTTTAGTTGAATTTCTTTTGTTGGTTTTGTCCTCATCATAAATTTAATTTAATTTAAAAATGGTCACTATCATCATTCAGTCATTGTTATTCAATAGTCTCAATTACATTATGTTTCTAAAGTTAACTCTCAAGTGTAGGTAGAATGTGAAGGGCAGGGCTGGGAATCTCCAAGAGAACCTTATGAAGTGAAGGCTTTGTAAAACAAATCTTGGTTCCCTTTTTCCTATTGTTCATCTCTTCTTATGTCAGGCTGTAATCTGTATAATGGGTTGATGGGAGTTTCTGATGATATTTCATTTGGTTGTTACCAGGATTTCAGCAAAGACAGTTACCGGGAAATTGATCATGTCACATACGGAAGGAGAACCATACTTCTTTACTTTTGGAAAATCAGAGGTATTTAAATCTCTTCACGCCTTGTTTGTTTATTATTTATGATAATGATATCATGGTAACTTATACTGAGTTGGTTTCTGTTAACATGCCAAATATTTTGGCTATGATTTGATATGGATATGGCCATGTTTTTTATTTCCTGATTACCTGATTCCAGCAAGCCATGCAGCTCCCTGATATTATCGTGCTGGCAATATCTGAAAATATGCTTTAATGTTAATAAGTTAATACTTATTTATGCTATTCACATTGGCTGTTACCCTCCTCTTAATGCAAATCAGGTACCTAAAGGCCTTGAAATGGCGATAGGAACAATGGTTCGGGAAGAGAAGGCTGTTATATATGTCACCAGTCAGTATTTGACTGAGTCTCCTCTGATGCCTGTAATAGAAGGTTACGATGAAGTCTATTTTGAAGTGGAGCTGGTTCACTTTATTCAGGTCAGCAACACCTTCCTCACTAAAAACTAAAAATCATGGTTTATTATTGAACTTGTTTGTTGGGTAATGTATCATGTGTGTGAGGTAAGGTATAATATCAACATCAATATCAACAATACCTTTAATCCAAGTTAATTGGGGTTGGTGGTAGATGAACCCAATGATAGATACTAGGAAGTTGAAGAAGAAAAAAAAAAAGAGTAAGGGGGAGGGGAAGAAAAAGGAGAAATAAGACAAAAGAAAAGAAAATAAGATAAAAGAAAAGAAAGGTGATAGAAGGAAGGGGAAAATGAAGAGGATAAGAACTAAAAATGGATCGTCTGGAACATAGAGATAATAACGGGTTTAACCCTCCACCAAACTTATAGTTTTTCTTCATTCCATCCTAATACACACCGTCCGCCAATCTATATGCCACTCCATTAAGTCTTGTTTAATTACCTTTCCCTAGTAAGTTTTAGTCTACCTCTACCTCTACCTCTTTTTATATCGAGCTCTTGGTAACAAACTCTTGTTCTTACGGGAGCATCCAAGGGTCGTCTCATTATGTCTCCAAACCATCTCAACCTATGCTCCCTCATCTTTTCACTCACTGATACTATTGCTACCTTCGTCGAATATCTTCATTTCTTATCTTATCCATTTTCGTATAACTACACATCCACTTTAACATCCTCATTTCTGTTACCCCTAATTTATGCTCATGTTTCCTATGTACTGACCAACATTCAGCTCCATATAACATTGTAGGTCTTACAGTTGTTTTATAGAATTTTCCTCTTAGCTTAAGGGAAATTTTGCGGTCACACAAAAACCCAGATGCACTTCGTCATAACTGATTTTTAACCTTTATATTGCATGGTTGTATATGTTAAGCACTAAAATATTTTAGTATTGGGGCTTGTAATTATGTTCTCATGCTTTACAGTCATATAGGAGTACCTCTTATGTTTTTCAGTGCCTAGAGGTCAGGCTTGGTTGATTAGCTCTTACAGCCTTGTTTTTCTATTTTCTTTCCAATATTTGTTTTACTTATCCCTGAGTTAAGAAGTATTTGTCATATACTTCCCTTTTTATGAAACTTTGCTTGCATTATGAATAATCAGCTGTGTTACAACATTAATGTTACACCCAACATTTTATACATGAAGATTCTGTTGTGGTTCATGATGTACATAAATTTGTATGCATTGTAATTGCTGATCTTCATAAGTGTATTGAGAGATCTGGATTTTATCCTTTGTATTGTTACTAGTGGTGTCTAAAACATATGCCTTTGTAATTTTTCTCTGTCCAAGATGTTGAGCATATGAAATTTCATCTTAGTTATATATCAACAGGTGAGAGACATGCTTGGAGATGGGCGCTTAATAAAACGCCGAATTCATGATGGGAAAGGTGTGGATTGAGACTCTAGAGTTATTTACTGGTACCAATTTTACGAGGAGTGCCTAGATTATACAAGGCTTCATCTTCTCTTTAGCCAAGGAAAAAAATAAAATTAAAAAGATATGGAAAATAATATTGTGGAGAATATGCTTTAGTTACCAACTTACCATATTTTGTTTTTCACAATTTTTATGATTGTTCTTTTGTTAAGGTGGTATGTTAGGAGAATTTTTTTTAAAAATAGTTTTATTCTTGCGCTAAAGTTTAAGTGCCAGTTGTTTATTTCTATTCAAAGTCTTGTTATGATATTGTTTTTTTTGTTTGTATCTAACAGGTGATTTTCCAATGGATTGTCCCCTTCATGACAGTCTGCTTCGCGTTCATTACAAGGGTACTGTTCTCAATGAAGAAAAGAGAGTATTCTATGATACAAGGGTAGACAATGATGGTCAGCCATTGGAGTTCTGTTCTGGAGAAGGGCTTGTGAGTTTCCAGCTTTTGCCTCAATAAACTCAAGTTAAATTGTTTGTTTTTCTTTTGTTATAGATTTTGTAGTTTGGAAATTCCTGGTGTGTAATTGTTTATCTATAATGTATGCACTTTGTCATCAATGCTATTAATCCAAATTCATCAACATTTGCATTGGTTATTGTTCTGGAATCTCATTTTCTTTCTGTTTTAGGTACCTGAGGGATTTGAAATGAGTGTTCGTTTGATGCTTCCTGGAGAGATAGCTCTTGTCACATGCCCTCCTGACTATGCTTATGATAAGTTTCCAAGGTTGCTGACAACAATACACCTTTTACTGTGTGTTTAACCAATAATTTAGGTTTTTTGAAGCATTTTAGTGCAGGCAATTGCCAATTGAATATGGTTTCTATCTGATGATCCATTGTCATTCTGTTCTATTACTATGCTTCATTGCCACACTTCTTCCTTTTATGACTAGGCCTTTAAATGTCCCTGAGGGTGCTCATATTCAGTGGGAAATTGAGCTTCTAGGTTTTGAAACGCCAAAGGTACTTTAACGAATTGTTTAATTAAATTCATGTTATTTTTACAGTAGTTGCAAATATGCATTTAGCAATTATAAGATCTGTGATGCTACATGGTAGTGAATGTGTATTGGTGAAGTGTTGCAACAGCAAAAATAAGTGTCAGAGATGACAATGCTGATGATGTCATGTATATATTCTCTAAATTGTTTTTGTTTTGCTTTTCTTACGGTTCAATTAGCAATTAGCATTCCTTAAATATTCTTGATTGAGACAGATTTCAAGTTTATTGTTTATGATTTTTGTCCCTGGCTGAACTATGATAATTATATGAAACAGCATAAGATAAACCATACATGCTGGGTTTAATACTTCAAATATATAATTAGCTTACACCATTTTGTAACCCTTATTTGCTTTTGGTTTCTATTTTACATGTATTGTACCATATCCTTATAACTATGCCTAATGCATTATGTACTTTACTCCTTGTTGCAGGACTGGACTGGATTGGACTTTAAAAGTATAATGAATGAAGCTGAAAACATCAGAAACACGGTATGCAATTGAACCTGCCCAATATGTTACTCTTTTTTAAATTAAGCTTTCAGTTGTTTTAAATGTATTTTCTGATTAAGCAATGAAGGAATTTTCTTATTTCTTAACCCCTTTCTTTAGGTGATTATTTTGGAGTTAAGTGTAGTTTTTTTTTTTTTTTTTTTTTTTTTTTCAAATAATAAATATATAAGATTTAAATTACCCAATAGTGGTTGTTGCAGTATGGGGCATGAAACCAATATCCTACTCTTGTTGAAACAGTGTTCAATTGTTTGAAGCACGTATTTTCTGATTAAGCAACGAAGCAGTTATCTTATTGCTTTTCTCCTTTTTAACAGACAGCTAAGTTACCCAATAGTGGTTTGTCACAGTGGAAATAAACTGTGATCCCTAGCAAACGTTACCAGTAATGTCCCTGGGGAGGGTTTTACTTAACCACCACTATTGGCCCCAAGGTCTAGTCTCAGCTATGCTTGCGAGATAGGAGTTACTCGGTTAAATACCAGAAAAATAGATATAGCTAAGTCAACTACGGTTATACTGAATTTATTCCGAGCTATTTGAGAACTAGGTGGCAATGGCATATTTTCTTATGTATTAGGTTTTATTGATTTATTTTATATTTTTGTTGTCATTGTTGTAATTTAGTTTGTATTTTTTTGACAATATATCATCCAACATTGGGCACTTCTGTTAAACATGAGTTTGAAACAGTGTTAAGCAGAAAATTAAAAAAAAAAAAAAGAATATGTGGGGAAACCTTTAAACTAGGAAGGCTGTTTTTAATGGTTATGGATCCATGATTACTACTCTCTTTGCTATGCATGCATAACATGAAGAAATCATTTTCATTTATACTGAAATAATCATGAAAAAAAGTGAATAATAATACAAAGAAAGATCATTGTAAGTCTCAATTTTTCTTGTTTTGTTAAGATTGTTATTTCTGAAATATAGAGTATATGATTATTTCCTTAAAGTGTCCTCAATTTTCTTTCAAATCTTGCTCTCTTGTATAGATTTATAATTCTGGCTACACTGTGGCTTATTTGGTTAATGCTCATTATTTTGTTTTCATACTTGTGCTGTAATCACTTAAGAAGGTATTAAACATCATGATGGGTATACTTTTGGTTTTGAATGAAAATTAAAGGAACTTGAATGTTTCATGCTGTTATTCTCTCAGGGTAACAGGCTGTTCAAAGAAGGAAAATATGAACTTGCCAAGGCAAAGTATGAAAAGGTATTCATCTATCGCTTATGTGCTAAGTTGAATTTTGTGCTCTTCAGAAATTAAGTTAACATTTTTCTCATAGAAAATATACTCACGGGTCAGAAGTTATGGATGGAGTAGCGGTATGTGCTGTGCTGTAATACTTCTTGGTAGAAAGTTAGAAACTATGTATCTAAACATTATAATTCATAGAATTGGGTTTTGGGGCTAACTCAACCCTTAAAAATTGGTTTGTAAGGTGAGGGTTGTCCCTCACTTATGTACTTTAATTGGGTCATATCACTAGTTGATGTGGGATCTCCAACAATAATCATTGAATTGGTCTTCATCTAGATGATGGTGTCATGGCACTCACCTTGGTCTTGTTAGGCTGGGAGAGTTGATGCCCAGAATTTGAATCCTTGCTACTCCCTTCCCAAGGTCCTCAGGTCAAGACCTATAGTTGTGATTGACAAAAATGATATCAGCTAACTACAAAATAGTTCTCTTTTATTTGGGTGTTTTGCTTCTGCTATCTATATTCATACTTGCCAATGAATTTGCAGTCCTACGATTTGAGTACTATCAAATTCTGTTTATTTTGTTTCTGTATGTTTAAAGGATTGGATTTGTATCATCTATTGGATATCTATGGTATATTTCATGATAATTGGATTTTTTATTGTGGCTTTGAATGTCTAACTATTCCATTGAACTTGCTAACATTATGTGGTAGTTGATAATAGGTGCTTCGAGAATTTAATCATGTTAATCCACAAGATGACGAAGAAGGAAAAGTTTTTGCTGACACACGTGTGAGTGAACTTTTGTCTCTTTCCCAGTATATTAAAGAAATGAAACATATTTACCTAACTTAAGCTTGTTAGGTTGATTTAAATTTAGACTAAATCTCTCTCTCTCTTTCACTCTCATTATTGAAGAATTTGCTACACCTGAATGTTGCTGCATGCCATCTAAAATTGGGAGAATGCAAAAAGTCCATTGAGACTTGCAATAAGGTACGCTTGCTGATGTCAACTATCATGTGTCTATAATTATGTTTCCTTGGAATAAACAGAATAGCAATAGTTGATTTTGCTACTTTGGAGTTGGAAGTAAACATTTGGATGGTAAAACAAAGTCATGGATTTTGTTTATAATGAACGTTATGTAGCAAAGTTCTAACTGTGTCATTTTTAGGATGAGGGTGAGGTGGTATGATGCATTAATTTGTTGTTAGTCTGCCCGAGTTACTAAGCTGCATCCTGTCCAAGTGAGCCTCATTTGTAATTAATGGGTCAACCACCATGGCTTTCTACTTTTCTAAAATTAATTACTATTTCCACAATCAGATGTTTTGAAAGGGCTAAAACTTAAAAGGAGTAAATGTTTTCATTTGTCAGTAAGTTGCTAGAATCAACATAGGCTAACTTCTTTTGGAGTAATAAGGATTTGATTTTCTTCAGAAAACAAGCAATGCTAAATGGATAGAAAAGGATAAAAAAAGGGAGAAGGTAAATGACATGAAGAATACAGCTGTGTCAGAAATCTGCTGTTTAATTTCTTCAACTCTAATAAGCTAGATGGAAACCTGTGCTTTGTATTTCTCAGTTCTCACTACCATACTGGAGTACTGGTCTAGTTGGTTTCATGCGCACATATACACATTTTCCACCTATAATCAAATTCTATTCTCTTCTCTCTGTACAAGAGCAAACCCTGTTGTCGTTTTTGCACCAATCAATTCTGTTGGATGTATGGCAATGGTGTCCGCAGATCAACTTTTGCATCATCTGAGACTAGGTCCCTTCCTGGTCAATCTTAAAGCCAACCTTCCATGTTGTCATTCAAAGACAGTGATTCAGCAGCTCTATGCCTCTCCTTTCTCTCTTTTAACATGGTATCTAGAAACTGAGAGGCCTGCTGCCTGACCTTTTGTCAACTGCCTTGTTTCTGTTCTTTTTGCTATTTTTCTGATAATGGCTTCCCTGAACCACAACGCTATTGCTTCGGTTGCACACACCGGTTATTCATTTGCTTGCGTATCTTTCTCCTTCCCTTGGTCCATGGGTTCTTGACTTGGCGCATCTGTTCACATCTCT